>AWYE02000569.1:0-156592 GCA_000504385.2 Exutisphaerella laricina CBS 326.52
CTCTCTCTCTCTCTCTCTCTGCGACGCATTGCCCGAATCAGGCTTCACATGCGCGAATACAGCAAGTGGCGTGCTCGACGACCGTTTCTTGTCTATCCCTTCGCGTGGCGGAGCCTCGGATGACGCTACGCTTGCCGACAATTGTCCAGAGCGTGATGAAGACAGCAATCGAACGTGATCGAGGGCAAGCCTTTGCATGTTGTCGGAGTGCACGTATGGTCATCGCCAATCGCAAGCGAATATGCATAAATCACCGCGAGGCGAAGCTTGGCGAGAACAGCCACGATTTCAAGCACGCGAGCTGTTGTATGTGTCGTCAGATGTATCAATATCCCTTCTCGGATGGAGCGAGAGTACGGGAGCAAGGTGGGCTACTAGCTCCTCGCCTACGGTAGGGCAAGTGAACTGGTCGAAGAAGTTGTAAGGTAAACTGACTAGACTAAAGCCGAGACCTGCAATTGCAGTTGACGGCAAAGTCGTGTTTCATGAATAGGCTCTAGGTCCAACAATGCTGCTAGCAATATCCGCTCGCCCTTGCATTAAACCTGCGATGGGTACAATGAGGAAGGTCGGCAAACTTAACGAGTCCACGCCTCACGAGTGCATCTTGCGGTTGTACACGGCCTTTTGAGCCCCGAACTCCATCAGTGATGCTTCCCTTCTATGATTGCCTCCTAACGACAGTATGGTATGCCGATCTGGTTCACAACTCAGAAGGCAAACCACTCACCCTCCTCAGGCCGAGCTTTGAAGGAAGTGCTTACTGCATACATGTAGTTGTCTTTGCACGAGGAAATTAGACTAGCGATGTCCTGGGTGAACATGTCTCTCGTGGTATCAAAAGCGATCGCTGCACACGAGCTCTCCCATTCACTTCTTCGAACTTGTTGCTCGAGTATCAGGATGTATCGAAATGAGGATGCTTGGAGAAGGGGGGGGAGGTATAGTCAGCAACCCGCCGGTCTAGCCCGAGCTCCGCACCAAAACTCGTACGCGACTGTTTCGTGTTGTTGCTGTTGTTGTTGTTCTTCCTACTGTGCAACACGAACCTCAGTTTCTAATTCACCCCTCTTCTGCTTGCCTGGCAACCACCGGCAGGGCCGCCACAATGTCAGATATTGCAAAGCTGCAGGACGAGGAGGAGGCGTTTCTGGAGCAATACTTGCCTCCAGATACTTGCAATACGATCGCATCCGAAACCCAGGCCCTGGACGTGCACATCTCACAGGGTCCGCGGATACCTGCTGTTAAGGATGCCGATCTGCCATTCGTGACTTTGACGTATGCCTGCTCCCTGGACAGCATGATTGCTTTGGCGCCCGGCGTAAGGACAACACTTTCAGGGCCAGAGACGAAATCTATGACCCACTATCTTCGGCTTCGGCACGACGCGATTCTCATCGGCGCAGGCACTGCTACCACAGATGACCCAGGACTCAATTGTCGCTACCCAGGCGCGACCCTGAGCTCGCAACCGCAGCCTGTCATCATAGACCCTAATGGTCGCTGGGACGTGCGAGGCAAGAAGGCGGTGCGTCTGGCAACAGAGGGATCTGGGAAGGCGCCCTGGGTTGTGGGTAGGTCGAAGAACGCGCTCAGCGAATACATCCAGCATATCGGAGGGCAGCACTTGCTTCTCGATGATGGTGATGGGTTAACGATATCTTGGATCTCTATCTTGCGCTCCCTCAAGACCCGTGGCATCAACAGTGTTATGATAGAAGGCGGTGCGACAGTTATCAACGCCTTGCTCGGCATGCCAAATCTCATAGACGTCGTTATCGTCACGATCGCTCCCACTTTCCTAGGGCAAGGAGGCGTGGCAGTGGCACCTGCGGCCAAAAGCCACGATTCTGGTCCTGTCAATGCTGCCTGGCTCCGACAACCAAGCTGGCGACAGTTTGGCAGTGATGCTGTATTATGCGGCATGCTCGCTGATTGATCTGCTGTCCATACCATACTCAATGCCCTGCTCATTGCTGCATCGAGCATTCCTACGTTGCATTGTCCGGCACTAGTTCGTAGGCAAAGTCTGGTGGGCTCAGCCGCTTGTCGCGTAAGCGGGAATTCGAGACTGCCCGTCTTCTATGCTGTGTGCATGAGAGGATCAATTCGTAAGCCACACCATACATTGACACCCTAGCGTGCAGACTGTAGGATCGCTGCCACTACAAGACATTACGCAGCAGAATACTCGTCGACTTCAAACTGTCATCCCAAAGCACTGTGTCTTCAGACCATCTCTCGGCGACACTACTTACAGGCATACTCACTGATGATTCACTGATCGCGTCAACAGTCATCGCGTTGACGCGAGCACCTTGATGGTGCCGAGGACTGATCAACAATCATTGCCGGCTCAACCTCACCTCTCGATCACCTCCTTGAATCTTGTATACCACCTTCCAGATTTGCCTACCATTCTTTTCGGGACACGCCCGTTGCTCTCAAGACTGTGCGAGCCATTCATTGCTGCAGCTTCATTTGTCGTTCTTGGGCACACCTGATAGGTCTAGCCACAATGCAAAATGGTTCGGAAACACACGCTCTCCTCCAAATGTTTCTGTGTGTCGAACATCCGACGCCTGTAGGGACACCGCGCAAGGAACCTTTGTGGCCAGGGAGGCAACAGACGATAACGCCAGGAGGCATGCCGCGTACAGCGAGGGCAACCAATGCTGGCGGACCTGGTACACGGCTAGTCGGCGACAGCAACGAGTTCAACGTCGAACAAGATCTAACCCCCTACGTGTTCAGCTTTGGGATGAGCCTCGTGGCCGAAATCGCAGATTTGTTGCGTCACCCCAATAATTTGAGAGCTGTTGCTAGCTACCCCTCAACATGGCCCGCCAAACACTCCAGAACACTGGGATTTGGAATTGTGCCTGCATCAACAGTGCGAGCCATGTACTGCGCATGCCCGCCAAGAGAAGAAAGTGGCAGTGAACACCAAATGCGATGTGTAGAGCGCGGCGGGCGATAGGCCAGACTGCCTGGGGCCGGGATCATACGCCCTGTGCAGAAGGACTTGGACGCACACGTCAGTCTGCGACTGATTGCAATCGTGTATTGCGGCAAAGATATTTGTATGACTGTGCTGGCCATTGGATCACAACGCCGTAGGTTCCTTTTATGGCTGCGCTTGTGAAAGTCAATTACCACGGATCTCACTACCGCTCCGCAACCACAGTGGGTATTTGGGCGGGGCTCACATACCAGGCAAGGGAAGTGATCGCAAGGGTCATCATCATTCCGCTAGGTCTCCGCATCACTAAGAAGAATAAAGAGCTGGGCAAGCTCTGCTTCACGCTCTTTCATCTTTACTTTCTTTGGCACCGAAGTAAAGAGAAGAGCTACCGAAACATCATGTCATTCGCAGGAAAATGCCATTGCGGCCACCACGAGTGGACCGTCGAGCTCAACAATGACCAGCAGAAGCACATCCTGTGCCACTGTGATACCTGCAAGGTAAGGCATAACTGCAGACATTTGAACGAAGGCTCTGAGGTAATCTGACGACACCACCATCTATCTACAGATCCTCGGGGGCGGGGCCTCAACCATGAACCAAATCATCCCGAAGAACCAGCTCAAGATCACCAAGGGCGGCGAGCCGTCCAAGTACACCTACTACGGCGACAGCGGCAAAGCAGTCAACTGCTACTACTGCCCCCATTGCACCTCCCACATCTACCATCACCAGGAGGTCATGGGTCCAGATACCATCATCGCCCGCACGGCTCTGCTGAAGGAAGGTCGCGACAAATTCGACGTCGGGGCCGAGATCTACGGCAAGGCGAAGATGAAGTGGGAGAAGGAGATTGCTACTACATTCGACACACTTCCCCCATCGTAGAGGGGCAAGTTGTGGGGAGGATTGGATAGGGACGCATGTAGAACAAACAACACAATTCCTTAACCAAAAAAAATACGATTGTCGCAACCACTTCTGCGCCTCGGCATTTGTCTTCGATATCGTTGTAGAAAAGAGGTCTGTCACGGGCTCTCCCTTTGAATGTACATGCTGCCGTTCCCCAGAGATCTTCCTCCTGGACAGGATGTGGATGATACCCCCCGCCTGGTGTCTGTCTGTACGCCGTACCCAGTCCACACAGCTGCCAGGCCAGCGCACCATAGGAGAGTAGTTGCATGATAACATGACCACGACTTTTGTTGTGCGAGACGGCCTCATTTCCTGTGCCGTCGTTAATTTTAAGCCAATCACGGAGCTTTCTGTCTTGATCCACTTCTAGAACATATTCTGTCACCCGCTTAGCAAGCTGTCTGCACCTCTGAATAGAATAGTTCTAATCCCTGCAACAGCGCAGCTCGCTCTGGTAGACTACAAGTACTTTGCACAAAATAATCTCGAAAGACATTACTATTCTGCCAGACATGTCATTTGCCACTACCTCGCATTGCATAAGGACACAATACGAACAAGAACGTTGCTTAGGGGTCCAGGCCAAGAATGCCAAGCTGCTCGTCTGGAGGCTACATCCATCGATCATTGGCAACGCAGTATTGGGAGCCACTCAGTGACATCTCATCGCGCTCGCTCGCACGCGCCAAGGGCCCACGACAAACCCCCAAGAGACACACCTGAGGCACCCATGCATTGTACCTTCTGCTGCCTTGCCACACCACGTGATATCGTGGAAGAGTGCAGAGCATATATAAGAGAAGCGCCCTCTGCTCGAGACGCCATCTACTTCATCGTCCTGCGAAATCACCTCCTGTCGAGACTTGCAAATGCAAGTCTGATACGGATACATTCATTCTAAGCCAACGAGATGGAAGCCACCAAATCGACCCGTCCACTTGAGCCAAACACCTTCGAGCTCACTGTGTCCGGTCATGCCGAGATCCCCCATCCTGCTGAGCGAGGTCTGATCAATGTCACCGTCTCGTCCGATGGTAGCAACAAGGCAGCAGTTTCGGACGAAGTGGTAACAACCGCCAAGCACGTTGAGCGCATGCTTGAAGAACTCTCGCCCAACGATGATTCGCCTGAAGCAAAAGCCGCCTCGCCCTTAGCACACTGGGACAAGACCTCCCTGTCGGCCACATCACATGTCCCGCACGACACCACCGGCAAGGAGAGGCCACGTGTCTACAAAGCCTCTGTCACATTCGACATCCGCTTCAAGGAGTTCAAGGCTCTCGGCAGATTCGGCACTCAGGTGTCGTCTCTCAGCCACGTCGAAGTGCAGAACATCAGTTGGGTCTTGACCACCGATACTCAGAAGTCGTTCCAATCGCAGCTTCGCCGTGATGCCGCCAAGGATGCCATGGACAAGGCAAAGGACTACTGCGAGGTTCTCGCTTGTTCCAACATGAGGCCGGTGGAGCTCGAAGAAGGCCAATCATACACGGGACATGGTCGTCGCCACAACAGCTACATGTCATCCCAGGTAAAGAAAAGAAAAAGAAAAACAATTTCCAACCCGACCAAGTCTTCTCTCGATGCTGTGACTAATCTGAACCGCTGTGTAAATAGGAAGTCGGTTCCCACTCGGCGATGCAGATGGCTCCTAGTTCAACTCGCGCTATGCAAACTGCCCGCAGGTCTATTCCAGGGAGCAGGACAGAAGACCTCGAGTTTCGACCGCAGGAGGTGCGCATGTCAATGGAAGTAACAATCAAGTTTCACGCCGAGTACGTTACTCTAACTGTCCAAAAAAAACAGAAAAGACTGGGCGTGAAAATAACTGACGAATACTATTATCAGCCCGAGAGTCTAAAGGAGAATTCCCGCACGTGGGAAAATGCCGAGCAGCGTTTTGCCTACTACTACTACTACTACTACTTTGACACTGGGGAAAAATTGAAGCAAAGGCCAAACCAGACCTGTCATGATTGAATTTGCTATATAGTACAGGAATGCTGGCAAAATGCCACCTCCCTCCGTCCCCGTTCCATTGCCCTCCATCCTTGCTTGGGGCCCCGGGTGGAAGGTGAAAGCCTAAACTTCTTAGCAAGAAGCACCGCTTGGCACACCCTCGCACTTGCTGCTTGCCTCGCCACCAGTAATGCTCACACCGGACCACGTCCAATCGCTACAGCTGGCACAGAGAATGTAAACCTCCTCTGCATCGTCGCTAACGGTCCCAGTCACATCCGAGATGGTAATGTCAGTGATCGGTACCCCATCCGTGGGCGTTCCAGTCGGGCTGCCGTTCTCGTAGTCCTGCTCAATAACGATGCCATAGTCGGTGATGTTGGACAGCGTGATGCTAGCGTACGTCACGTTCTTCACGGAGCCCGTAGCCCCCGCGACAGTCTTGATTCTGACGCCGTTGGCCGAGTCCGAGATGCTGTTGTCCGCAATGTACACGTTCGCCACGTCGTTGTCGTCGCGCCCGCCCACGGATCCGATCGAGAGCCCGTGGCCCCCTGAACAGGAACTCCCCGTGAATGAGATGTCGCTGCCGGAGTTGACCGCCACGCAGTCGTCCTGGTTGTGCACGGTGACGTTGGAGATGTACACGCCGGTCGAGGAGCCGATGTCGAAGGCGTCGGTGTTGTGGCCGAGCGTCGTGCCGGCAGAGTTGTCGAGAGACAGGTCCTTGATGGACAAGTTCTGCGCGCCGTTGACGGAGAAGCATTGCACGGGCCAGTTCTGGATGTTGAGCCCTGCGATGGTGGAGTCAATCAGACTGTGGGCGTAGAAGAACTTCGGCTTGGTCTTGCCGCCGTTGCTGCCCTCGCCGTCCCACCACTTGGCGCCATTGCCATCGATGACGTGGCCTGAGGCGCCCGTGATGGTGATGTCGCTCCCCGAGAAGGACAGCACGGGCCCGTCCCACTCGGCGTACTCGACGGTTGTGGTGCCTTGGAACTGCACGCTGGTCCCGTCGGCAAGATCGGTCATGTCGAGCGTCGAGCCAGCTGGGATGGCAATGTCCTTGAGCACGATGGTGCTGCACGATGCCTTTGAGGCGATGGCCGTGTCGGCGTCCGTGAACGTGCAGCTAGATTCAGCTGTGACTGTGGCACTTTCAGAAGAGGACGATAACTTGCTGCTGCTGCTGCTGCTGCTGCTGCTGGAGCTTCCACTCGATGCGGAAGCTGCTGCGCTAGAAGTCGAGTTGGACCTCTTCTTGCTGGAGCTGGAGGAAGAACTTCTTGTCAGAGAATGGTTTCTTGACCGTTTTCTTTTTTCTTTTTTGGCAGCTACTGACCCAGTGGCGAGTGGCACATCGGAGCTGTAGACGCCGGTGCCGGATGGGAATGCCGTCCCAAGTGGTATGCTCACGCTGCCGCCAGTAGGGCCTGGGATTGGGAAGGGGTTGGTCGTGCCATCATGGCCATGGTAACCCCAGGGACGAGCAGTAGCCAACCCAGCGCCAGCGCTGAGGAGGAATGCAGAGGTAAGAGTCTTCTGGTAAAACATCATGGGAAGAGATCTTGGCAAAAGAACGTCTTGGCACTAAGGCTGTGTGAATGAATGGTAAGGAGCAGCACTGCTGTCCTGAGAAAAAGTCAAGATATCTCTTTGAAGGTCTTGTTGGAAGGAAGGAGGGAGGGAGAGTATGATGAGTGACAGAAATACTTCTGCGGATTTCGCTATCATATATACCAAACGCCTCATATCTTATGAGTGGTTCGTCTCCAACGATGGACGCGGGTGGCGAATTGGCGCCATGTAAGTGTGACATGTACGATGTGCCGTACGAGCACGTCTCCTCCATAGTGCTCGAAGAGTCCTGCGAAGATGAAGGACTCGTCGTCCGATTTGAGACGAATCGCAAAGTTGGAGGCATTGTGAAAAGGCATATTGAAGCGGCGCTGCTGATTGATGGAAACTTTGTCGCTCCGCTAAAGATCATATTGCTATGTTTCTAAGTAGGCTTTTGACATGTATATTCGAAACATCGGAAGCAAACCGGAAGCGTCCTAGTCGATTTCGGCCCCACACGCGGCGAGCATGGTTGTTGTCGGCACGGCTAATTTGACAGCGACTCCCGGCTGCCGAGGTGCGGTATCAATGAACATCATACTGTACGGCACTTCGTACGAATACCAACAGCTGCTCCATGGTGATGTCCACCTACTCGATCTTGACCACGAATCAGCACTTCCGCTACAGACTAAACAGTCCCAGAACGGCAATTGTCAGACCTAGCGCCTATCACTGCATCTGTCACGCTTGGTCCTCGCGCGGTGCCCCAGCCGCAGAATCGTACTCCTGGGAAGACCGCTCCCCAGCTATGCGGGCGAGTCTATGCCACGTCAACAACCTGCTTGGCAGTTTGAATTGTATGACTTCGCCAGCTCATATTTCAAAGAGAAATTGTACGTTGCCTGCAGCAAGTAAGGACCATCGGCAGGGCCGAAGATCTGTCGCTCATCTCTGCCCCATCCCGGATTGTTGATGCCATCGATCCAGTCTTGCACTTCGATAACGACGCAGCCATACTTATTGGACACGCGAGGTCTTGACGAATCATTGAAGAAGCCTTGAGTTTCCTTCAGAGCTAATGTGCCTGAGTTCTGGTCAGTGGCGGGCTACCCCAAGACACAGTTCGCGGGATATCGTACCATTCATATTGTTACAGGTATACACCTGCAGCGCTTGCTGATCAGTGAACACGTCTACCTGAATGCCAGAGTATGGACTCGCTAGAGTAGCCACAGGCTGGTCGCGCCAGTCGTAGGCCCCGATCGAATCTCGATTAACAAGATAGCAGTTGTCGTACCCGGTGCAGTTGGTACCGCAGTTGCCTCGAAGGGCGGGATTGGTAAGATTCGCGCCAAGCTGCTTCTCAGAAGACCAGAAGTCGTTGAAGCTGTACTGAGGGTTCGATAAGATATTGCCAGTCGGAATAGAAACACCATCAATGTCGATACGCTGATCAGAGTATGGCAAGTGGAGAGTATGGTTGAGAGCAAGCGGCGTGTGTGGGTTCTGGAATCCGTCCAGATTCCAATATCCGTGGTTCGTGAGCATGATCGGCGTCTTCTTTGTCCTTGACGTAGCAGTCATCCGCAGGTGCCACTGATGCGGTGACAATGTGTAAGTCACCTCACCATACACCTCACCAGGGAAGCCCATTTTACCATCAGGATCAGTCAGAGAGAACGTGATCGAGTCCGAAGTATGTGCTTCCACTGTCCAATTCCGATAGTCCCAACCATCACTTCCTCCGTGCAAGGTATCAAGACCACCATTATCATTCGGGTCGGTGTGATAGTCAGTTCCGTCTATGGTGAACGTGGAGTTCTTGATCCTATTGGCATAGCGTCCAGGTACGCCATTGAGATGTGGGTGGAGTCTACTTATACTATAGTAAGTCGCATTATCGAATCCTAGGACGATGTCTCGCTCTTTGCCGTGCACATCCGTGATGAATAAGTTCGTGATCGAAGCCGCATAAGGAATGAATTGAGCTCTAATGCCGTCGCTGGAGATTTCGTATTTACCATTAGGAAGCACATGAGATCCATGCCCCGTCACCTGAGCAACGATAACAATAGGTAGAGCCGCCAGCAGTGCCGGCAGTCCGTTGATGCGCATAGTCACTGGGAAGTGTTGTTTCTGGTGGTCAAGAGGCCACCTGCTAGTAATAATGAATGCAAAGCTGAAACGCACGACCCTTCTTCAGTTCGCGGCGTCGTGCATACCCTGCATATTACGTGCATGAGAGCGATGCAAGGTGACTGTCTGGGAGCTCAATTCAATGATGTCCTCATGCCCAGCAAGCAAGCAATGGAGGACTTCCCATATTCTAGCTCGCAGCCCGCAAGAGAGCAACGATAGGTGCTTGTTGGTGTTTACGAGAAGACTGCGATGTCCAGTACAAGCAGAAGAACAAGGATTTTAGGATTGTTGTGAGGAGGTGTGGTGGTACAGAAAAGACTGGATGCAGAGGCGTTTCGAGGTCGCGACGACATAGTCTTTTTCAGAATCTCCCCTCTTCTCACGTGGACCGGTGGTAAGAGGTAATGAGGACAATCGCAGATCGGTACGCGCACCATAAGCGAAGGCCAGGCTGAGCTGCCGCATGAGAAGCGTTGTTGTGGTCTCCCGACAAGCACTGTATGTAGCTCAGAGCATCCGAGACGTGCGTCAACTTTGAACAGGCACATGCAGATCACTGAACAACGGATTGTTTTCGTCTGCAAGTGTCCTGGTCCCGAAACACTTTGCGCTCAATCTACAGGAAGCCTGACCCAGGTAGAGGTCATGTAACGCCGTCGCTATGCTTTCTCTTTTGATTCGCCATTCCATGAGACTCGATGTCCTTTTCGTCATTCCATAACCGAGACTCCGTTCGCCTTGCTTTCCCAGAAGTCCTCAAAAACGCCTATTATCCTGGAGCCCTGCCCAATGAAGAGCCACCGTATGCCATCTCCTTGAATCCTGGCGGAACTTGCCAGCCGTGGGTAGCGCAAGCACGCATGTAGCCTTCTGCAGCCTCTCCTACGCCATAGTCTCGTCCTCCATTCTTGGCAAGTCGTGCAAACGGCTCAGACGCAATAGCCATGCGGATCTGCATGAGCACAGACTCCATCGACGAAACAGAAGACCAGCCAGTATTGGTGAGCAACTCCATGCACAGGGCCCCACCCATCACTACGTGGCCTCCGCCGCCCTGAGCAAGAGTAAGAAACTGAGGGCGGACGACGCGTACGTAAGGTGGCGTGAAAGGAAAGTCCTTGTTGAAACGAACCTCCAAGACCACGCTCTGAACGCCGTGCTTTTTCATATCCTCAGCCAGTGGCAAGGGCTTACCTTTCACCTCGGAGGTGTGGAAGGAGTGAAGCTCTACAATCCACTGATACGCATTCTCTATCTTGTCGGTATCAATGTACCAGCCGAGCTCAGCAGGTAACGCTGCGTCTTGGACCTGCAAAGATGGTTAAGTCAGCGATAGCCACATTAGGAGTATTCCGCAGCGGGAGTTAGTCGGATGAAAAACGCAATTCGCATACCTTTCTCAGGTTCTGAAGTTCCTTCAAGAGATGCTTCGTGCTTCCTGAAGCGGCGTACTCGGGAAGAGGCATCACAGGGAGCTTGCTGAAGTCCAGTGTGCCTGGTACGAAGTCGGTCGTGGGTCCTTTGGCAACCTTCTTCTCGGCTGGCTCATGACTTGCACGAGCAGCAGCTGGCTCAGGTGGTTCGTCAAACAATATCTCGAGGTCTTCAACGTCTGTAGCAACACTCGCAGTATCATCCTCATCGTCCAGTGAAATTGGGTTGTCTGCGCCACCTAACAGCTTGAGCTTCTTGCTCGGCGCTGGATTCTTTGGACAGTCGCCGTCGTCCCGATGCGCTGTCTTGCGAGATCTGATGGCAGAAGCGGGAATCACAAGTTCGATGCCGTTGACACCTTTTGGCGCTCGCGATGATTCTTGTGGATGTGCGTTCTGTGGCTTCTTTTCCGCGCCGATTGCTACTTGCTCAGTGGTGGGAGCGCACTGCACGAACAAATAACGGGTCTGGATCCATTCGAGCTGCTTGACGACGTAGTAAGGCTGCTTGCTTTGGAACTCGCTTGGAGCATTTACAATCTCGTTCAAGGCAATCGCACTTGAGATACGAAGGACGCTTCCAGGCCAGGTACCCTGATAGTACCCACTCGCACCATGATACATACCAGAGTATCCGCATGATGTCGAGGCCTCCTTGGCATGATACA
The DNA here is from genome assembly GCA_000504385.2 of Exutisphaerella laricina CBS 326.52. Lineage (NCBI taxonomy): Eukaryota > Fungi > Ascomycota > Dothideomycetes > Mycosphaerellales > Mycosphaerellaceae > Exutisphaerella > Exutisphaerella laricina. The sequence goes on from AWYE02000569.1 coordinate 11,646, forward strand.
CACCGTCTCCATACGCACGGCCATGATCTGCATTCTTATAGTGTAGGCCTTCGCGTATGATCATGTGCCAATTGAAGAGTGGTGATCCGTGCCAAGCGAAGATCGTTGGATACTGCAGGTTGAGGCGTGCTGTCGTGGCGCGCACTTCATTGATGAACCGCTGCTCCTTGTCTGGCGCGCCCATGGCAAACCTGAACTGCATGTAGTCCTTCATTCCGTAGCATCTTTCTTGCTCTCTACTGAAGACTGACCCACTGGGTTTTGCAATGGGGTTTCCGTCCTTGTCTTTCTTGACATCGCCATCCACTTGAAGTATGTGAGAGCGATTGCTGGCGATAATCCAGCGGAAGACAGTAAGCGCAGATGATGACACTCGCTCGGTCCAATGCCTCAGCTCGGCGGGATGTCTCTTCGTGAGATACTCTCGCATCTCCAACACAGTGGGCAGCGTATCCAGCAATCTACAAATCGACAGGCACTTTCCGTCTGCGTCCAAATTGCTGAAATCCAAATCATACACCTGGAAAGTTGCACGAGTCCATACTGGGTTTGTCATGGCGGGGCTGGTCGGTCTTGTGGCAACTGGTGTCTGTGGCTGCATGAGATTAGGATTGCCGTGTCGTTCGTATGGGGAAGCCGTCTGATGCTGCTTCACCACGGACACTGGCTCGTCAATTGTGATGGTTGGATAGAATGTTGTGTCTGCGATCCTGCAGTGTAGATCGCGGCCCTCGACAGCGTCCGAGCTCAGAATGATCCAGCTCCCTCTCTTGACTGGGCACTCGGGAGCTTTCTCCCAGAAGATAATCTCAAGCTTCGATCGATCGAAGCCGACCTCGAAGGTCTCCGCATTCAGTGCCTCTTTCTTCGGTATCGCCGTTGTCGTAGGCGTACCCCTACCGTGAACGCCCGACAAGGGGACCGTGACATTATAGGCGGTCGGATCGACTGGTGGTATCTGCAGGGACAGGCCATCAGGAAAGTCCTTCAGCTTCCGCGCTGCAGCACTGTTGTAACACAAAGACACCAGCAAGTCGCAGACGTACGGTTGGGCCATGATCTCGTGCTCGATGCTCGGTCCAAATCCGAGCGACATGTACTGGTACAAGCAGAGTCCGTTGTCGCAGACGTACGGCTTAATGGCTTCAACATCCGTGTCCAGCTTGCGATGGCATACCAGGCAGAAGTCAGTGCAGCGCACAAAGTGTCGTACCAGAAACTGCATCGCGAGCAGCGGGAAAGAGAATTGTGTCACACGGTCTTGGTAGTGATCCGCCTTCGCGATCGCTGGTAGTGCATCGCTGAGAATTTCTCCTTGATAGAGTTTGTCAGGAATGCCAGCAGCACGGGCGTGACGTGCATTCGTGTTGACTTGCTGACGATAGAACTCTTCAGCGCCTAGCCAGTCAAGTCCGGCGCTGCGATACCTAAGTAGAGGTACCAGCTGGTCGGTCATGAGTGTGACTAACGGCTTGGAGATGAACGTATCCCGGATGCTCGATTCAGTGGCGTCCACAGCTTCCGGTGGAGGCAGACTGGAGCTGCCGATACTCGTACGCTCTTCCCTGCGAACGACAGTGAAAGCTTTGATAGCCTCCTGAAGCGTTGGCTTATAACTCCGACCAGCGACAACTCTGATGCCAAGATTGGGTCCGAGGCGCAGCGGCTCGAAGCCTTGCAGCTCCTCGTTTGTCTTGTAACCATTTGGGAACTGGATGATCAGAATCAGGTAGTCTGATGGCTCGATTTGCCACGCCTGCATGGCTTCCTCTGATATGCCGAGCTTCGATGTGCGGATCGACAACGTCACGTAGCAGTTCTGCATCTCCATGAGATAGGAGAGGAAGCCAACTTTGAATCCAGCGTCCTTTGCAGCTTTGAGATCTGATCGTACCCGCTGGCGGAAAGCTCGAGTCGAGCAACCCGATCTCGCGACGGAGGGTGCCTGTGTTGGAACTGCTGCGTTATGACCCGGCGCGGACATCTCGAAAGCATCGTCGTCGGAACCGTATACACCTTCTTCGTCGGAGTCCTCGTAGTCCATAGACATGTCTTGCATCTGAGAGTCGCCATCCTTGTCTGTGGACCATCGTGATAAAGTGGTGGAGACGATGTCGATGAGTTCGAGAACAGTCTTCCGCCTCGCAGCCCGCTCTGATATCTCTTGCAGAACGGTAGCAATCTCGTGTGGCGCGTTATCGCTGGCGAATATCATGTAATCGTGCGATTTTGGGTAATCACCGAGGTCTGTGACAAGGGCTGTGACCCTCACTGGCTCTCCAATTGTGGCGTCGGTGTACAGAAAGTCAAGCTGGCCGTCATCGTCGCCGGCCTGGACCTTGCTGATACCGGTAGGCAGGAGTCCAGTCTTGGCTTTCTCGAGATCGGCCACGAATTGGCGGCGTGGCATCGTCGGGTCTCTCTGCTGCGGTGGTGTTCAATGCTGTGGTAGACTGGTAGTATGTATTCATGGAGCTATACAAGTAAGGGGGAGCGCGCGAAGTCTATGTTGGGGATGCGAGTGCAGGAGGAGGATTTCCTGGCAAGCCGAAGATGCCTTGTTTGTGCTTCAAACGGAACAGCTGCGAAGGCCGGTGCGATGTGTCATGTGAGGCTTATATGCAACTCTGTGAAAACGAGCAGTGAAGAACGAAGTGGCGTCACACAATGGCTGCAAGTGACTCCTGCTTGGTCCAGCGTTTGACTGACGAGCATGAACGGGCGCGCGTGAGTGAACGGGTGAAGAGATAGCAAAGGAATGTAAGGCATCAACCTTGATAGCCCGTGGCAGCCACTTCTGCCTGACGAGAACAGCCTGTGTCTCGCAGGCAGAGTGCAGCAGCAGCAGCAGCAACCAACCGTAGGTGACCGCTGAACGTGTCGTGTCGTCGTAGAGGAAGGTAAAGCTCAAGGCAGCAACCGCGCGCCCTGGCAACCTGGGAAAGTGCAAACCGGCAGGGAGGACTAGCGCAGTCTGCCCTGCATTAGCGGCGCCGCATGTGGCTGAGCACAGTCGACACACCTCGAATTGCATTATGCTTCCAGTCGGCCCAACATTCTGTGCTTTCAAACCATGGCCGTATCACTCGCGCGATCAACTCCTGCAAAGGTCGAGCCCAAGTCGTCACATGTTGCTGATAGCAGTGTACAGCCATTCCTTCAGCCCGACTTTGATCCCGCGACCTATTTGAACAGTGCCCTGCCTGCACTATCGACGTCCTCGTCTGCACGTAATGGTCGAGCCGCGCCACTGCCGGACCTGTCGTCACAGCTACAGACATTGCTGTCGCAGCTGAATGCGCAGACCAGTCGACTATCGAACACCTTGACGCAGCTCACGGACGAGATCATCCGAAGTGGCAGTCGATTGGTGTACGAGGTCGAGGTGCTTAGAGGTGAGACCGTCGGTCTGGTAGACACGTTTGAGAATGGCTTGAAGAGGGATATCGACCTTCTGGCGCCTACAGTACATGCAGTCGAGTCACAGACGAGGTCAGAACAAGATAGTGAAGGTTCAGGTCAAGCTGTGAATCAGCCAGCGCAGGGAGGAGGTACACAGGCCGAAGGAGAAGAACCTGAGTTCTTGCAGCGCCTGCGCACGTTAACGACAGTGCGGGCAAGATTGGACAGCGTCATCAAGACCTTCGGGTCAGCAATGCAGTGGTCAGTCGCACCTTCAGAGCTGTCATTGGCGTCCTCGTTCATCTCTGTATCCGGTCCAGAAAGCAGCGATGATACCCGAAGCCGCGAGGAGAAGGGCAAAGAGCATGCCGAGAGATTGCGAACCGAGATCAATGATTTGCTAGCCAACGGAATGGAAGGTCTTGGTGCAGCCAGTGATCGCGTAGAGGAGCTACGTGCTCTGGCGGAAGTATGGAAGGGAACGGCAGAAGAGAAAGCGCGACTCAAGCTGGTTGGTACTTTGCAAAAGCTTGTGGATGACAAGCAGAAGACCATCAGCAAAGCTAGCGATGGTAGCAGTAGGAAGCCAGGCGTGTCTCCCGCTCGAGGATATGATCATCGTAACGGCACTGCCGAAACCTCCAGGCTCGCCACCGACGGAGGCTCTGGCTATGGCTTTCTTCAGAATTTGCGAAACTTGAAGAACGAAATGTATCTGGAATAGCTGTTCACAGTTAGCAGTTTGGGAATATGCCTCCCCTATGGGAAGTATATTCCTCGGCATTTCCCACGCACGATTGCATTGCTATGTTTCTGGACTACATTGAAGACCTCTTGCTGTGTATACGCCATCTGACGAATGAGTATTTATTCCTCGCACACACGGGTGCTGAGGGGCGCTGGTTAGCCAGACATAACAAAGCAGCGCCATGCGAGCCAGCTCTAAGCAGACTTGTGTCCCGCATTATGTCGCGAAGCAGTGATGAGCTTGCGTGATATCATTTCGGCCTGTACCACCTCTCTGCAACGTCTTGGGATAGCTACCTCATCGTTATGGCAACTCCAGGACAGATATTTGCAGAACTTGGTTCAGCTAACGTAGTGTTTGCTGCTGGGGTATATGCCGTGGAGCGATCAAGTCTGGTCAAGTTCTCCAGTGCCTCACAACGCATAGCTTTGATGGTGGAGCCTGCGGTTCACGCCCGAGCGTGTTGTGAAGGGGATGTGAAGGCGTGTTATGAGGAAGAGGGGAGACACGCGACACTTGTTGAAGCTATACAGAGAATTGTGCGATTTGCGCGAGTTCTGAGCAGGCTCAGAGTCTGGTGGCCGAGTGAAGGTAGGACTGATACTAAGCGCCTCTTTGGACGAACATGCTTCGAAAGTCGACATGGTCCATCTGCAATACATCAACTCACCCAAGAGCTCGCATTCTGCGCCCGATCCGCACTGCTCCTTCGTCTCGCCAGCCGGTACGAGAACCTTCTCAAACCCCTTCAGCTTGATATTCGGTACATCCACCGTCGCCAACACATCCTTGACATACAACTGCACCCTCACGTGCAAGGCTCTTAGCAGCTGGACTATTAATGATGTTATTCCATTCACCCTTTGGTGCAATTTGGTAGGGATTCTCGAAAAGACCCATTTTAAACTTTGCTCTTAGCACTCGACTGACCGCAGTATCAACGACATCTTGGCTAAGCCGCCCTGATGCAACGAGCTCTGGGACCGAGCGGAAGCTGAAGCTGCCGCCGCCCATTTCGACATCGTCTCCAGCAGGCAGAGCATTGCGGGTGACGCACTCGTTACCTTCTGTGATCGGGTTGTTATACTTGCTCAACGGTGCTGGGCAAGTCTGGAATGGACTGGTCAGCCTATCAGTCGCGCCAGCATCACTCGAGACGAAGTACTGATAACCCCACTCGTGCCGCAGGATCTCCGTGAGATGTATGCTCATCCATTACTTGCGACACGCCATCGTAGCTGCTGTAGGCGCTCACGATTGCCCATGCACCAGCGTCAATGATGGCTCTCTTGCAACCTGCATCACAATGCAGACAAGCGCATATGCCATTTCAGTCCGTCAAGGAGAACATTGATGCGAGAAGAGAGCGGCGACGACGAGGTGCAGCAGACACAGGCGGAGAAATAGTATGTTTGAAGGGTCGTGATCCCCGCGCTTTGGTAGCAGTGTCCTGTTCCTGAACGGTCTCGGCTGATTGCGCTCTGCAGTGAACCCTTTTGGTTCCCTCATTCGTGTTTGTTGTTGGATGCCGGCATGGAGCCACTTGCATGTACGATGTCGATCTTGGAAGGAGACAGTGTTGTTGGCGGCAGGAGCGATGTAGATGATGACATGAGGCAATTGTTCCCGGCATTGTTCCTGCGCATGCATGTGGAAGAGAGAACGGCGGACGGTGGATCCTCCTGCAGCGTCTGTGCGGCGCGAACTATGACATCGGCACACGTCGGCTTCGATTTGGTTTCGCGCCGAAGCTGAAGCAGCACTTGGTGCATGCTGATGCTGGGCAGGAAGCATCTCTCTTGCAACCTCCAACCAGCTCTTGGACACGTTCTGGGGACTTGATGATTTACATGCCTATCTTCGCTCTTCTCTACGACTATATCGCTGCTTGCCCAGCGCTTTAACACGTTCCCCCAAGATAGATACTGTTGAGCATCAACCTCCTTGGCGTTGCTTCAGGTGCGCTGCTCCGCCACGACGCTCTGCAACGACAGACTTCATAAGGCTCCCGCGGAGGGCTATAACGCTATCGCTATGGCGATTGCTCAGCGGCACGGGCGAGACTCGCCCTTTGGTCCCTCACCTTCACCACAACCGCATCTCCCCATGACGAAGCGCGACGTGCGAAGGAACAGAATCATGGAGCGACTCCAGGGAATGATCGATGGATTCAGCACGAACCAGCACCACCACTACCGCGCTCAACTACAAGGCGTCCAGGTGGATATGACCTTGGTGCTTCGCGCAGATCCATATGGTCCAGACGCTCCTTTAGGAGACACGCCGGAGGATATACAAGAGCAGATTGAAGCTGTCATGAAAGGCGACGCAGATGGCAATGGAGGCTTGACTCTGCCACAAGATGGAGCTGCTCAGGAAGATTATTGGGCAGTGGCTGGCAAGAGGTATAGCGAGTTTGTGAGCGACGTCAACAACGCCATAGAAGCACGAGACGCAGACTTGACAGCATTACATGTGAGTCTACCGCGCTGGGACAGAGTTGGTACTGGAGCTATACTGACTTGACTCTCTCGTAGAACGGCTACACTTCCTCCCTCGCCGAGCTCGAACGAGTCCACCAGCAACGATTACAGCAAGCAGAAGAAGAGCACAAAGCACTGTCTGCAACGATACGACAACGATTGGTCGCGACATTGAACAAGAAGCGACAGCAACTCCTGCGCGATAAAGAGCAGCTCGATATTGCCGACAGCAACGCCATGCTCATGCATCCGAACCACTTTAGCATTGGCAACGGTCCTGGTTCGCCCAACCATAATGGCACAGCCATAAACAAGAGAACGAGACATCTCAGGCACAACAGAGGCGCTAGTCCGGCTACAGGGGAGCTTGCTGAGAATGGTAAAAGGAAGAGGAAATTCGTACAAACCAGCGAGGACCAAGGAAACGAGTCCCCTGCACACCATCTCACAGGTGGACGCAGTCCATTCAAGGACGCCAGATCGCAAAGAGAATATGCACAATTTGAGGCGCCAGCGTATAGCCTTGAGCGGTTGTTCACTGACAAAGAGCTCGCCATGGCAACCGAGACTGCCAAGGTAGCGGCGTACAAGTACTTCCACCAACCACAACAGCAAGACCAAGCGGCGAGCGGCAATGATACAGCTGTACCGTCTGTGGATGGCGAGGTGGCAGAATCAGCAGAGGCAGTGCCGGATGAACAGATGACGGATGCTGGCGCAGCGGGAACAGGATCTCTTGGGGGTGCCAACGGCGCAGACACACCTCCACCTTCAGACGGAAAGGGATCTCTTGGGGGCCCGATTGGAGAGCAGGGTGCCACAGCTCCTGGCATGGAGCGGAGTGCATCGCATCAGGTCATGACTCGAGGTGCTGCAAAGACTAACCCCTTGGCTGCGCTCTCAGATCTTGCGAATGCGGCGGCAGCTGCCAGTAATTCTAGCACGGCTCCCATTGTCAGGGATAATCCGTTCGCGCCAATGCCTCCGGCATACCACGCGGTCAGTAGGAGCGAAAAGTCCGGAGCACCTGCACCTCCTTCGATCCCGGAAGTGGATTGGCAGAACGACTTGAACATGATGAAGGAGGCAGGCGCGGATCAAGCCGGGCAAAGTGAGGATGCTAAAATGGACGCTGATGCCGCCGATCGCGCACGACTGCTCCGGCGACAGCTGCTGGATCAAGCTCTGGGTATGTCGGGTATCCAGGCGCCATACCGACTCCCGCAACTCGAGCTTGGTCCTGGTGCATTGATAGGACGTGGTGTTGAACGAGAGCCGAGAAGCGGGTTCGCACCTCTCCTTGCACCTGCTGTGCAGATCGAGTCCAGGACCAAAGGCATTACTAGAATTGAACACGGCAGTAGTCTAGCAGCTGCACTAAGCGGCAGGCTCGGTGCCGAGCCTATGAGCAGGACAACATCCGCAGGAGGCGTCAGTGAAATTGGAGAAGCCGCTGGCAAGCGAGGTGGAAGAGGCAAGCTTGTGTGAGCAGTATAAGGATTGTGGAGCGTTCAGCGCGGAGTTGGCGAGTAACTGCAGACCACTGTGCTCTTGGTATTGATTCTTGATTCTCTGATTGAACGGTGCTCACATGTCGAACTCTACATTCGGAACCTGGCGCGATCGCTTCAAGGAAGAGGAGGGCACGAGCACAGCACGAAAGTGCAACGCGTAACGACGCGAGAACCTGGAGAACTTCTTCGTGGAGGTCGCGCGAGCATTATCTACTTCTACTCCTTGCCTCCCTGGGCTACAAGCACACCCTTGACGATCAACGTTTTGGGGCCAACACACTTCCGGCAGTTTCAATGCTCCTGCCGGCAGCGGCATTTTCCACCGATGTACAACCACTGTCATCAATAAAGGCTCACAAGATTGCTTTCTCTAGCGCATATACATACAACACCGCACGACTTCGCCTCACGACCCATCGCCGCCAACGCATGCTGCCACGGACCACTGTTTCATCGTCTGCGGACAGACCTGTAACTTATTACGCACGCCCAGATCCCAGGGTACGCAGCGGCCGGGCGCAGCACCCGCACAAAACGAAATCCTCCAATGTGCAGCGATGCCTGTAGCTCCATCCTGGGGAAGCTTCCTGGCGTCTCATGGATCAAGAACGAAGCCCCGGAGAAACGACGCTCTGGCCGACTGCTTCTGCGAGAATGGCAGATTGCACATTGCGCTGAGCTGGGTATCTAATAAGGGATTGTCGGCCTCGACCGCGAGATGCCCAGGCGTGAGAAGAACAACCAGCGAAAACGATCGTCGGTCCTCCGCCCCCCCCATACTACATCCAGACCACACAGCACATGACTGGCGGACGCGCAGCGAAAGCACAATCTCGAACCAGCAGTACAGGAGAACATCCGTAACAGAGCTGCGCACAGTATCGCTCACCCATCATGGCTCCAGCTGGAAGTTCCGAGCTCAGCCCACATGCTCAGCTCGCCATCGGGATCATCGTCCCGGTACTGGTTCTCATCGCTGGTTTGCTTGGGTTTATGTGGTACACTGAATACCAACGTAGAAAGCCTTCGACGACCAGCGTTTTGCCACCTTCTCGCTTCGTTCCGCCTAGAGTCCTGAGCTATCTGCATAGGGACAACGACAGAATCATGGACAATACCCAAGAGAAATGCATTGGGAAAGGCGAGCCACATTCTGCGCGAATGGCAAGCCTTGGATACGCCAGTAGCCCTGCCAAAGCTGGGTTCCATGAGCTACCGGATACTGGCAAACATGAGTTGCAGCATCTCGACAAAGTGCGCGAGCTACCAGCGTATATATCACCACGAGAGGTGCCGTTGACTCCCATTGACCATGCTGTGCAAAGGGCCGCGGACACTTTTAGCGACACCCATGAAGTGAGATCATTGCCAACAGGACGAGAAAGCCACGAGCTTGATGCCAGCAACCAGACTGATGAGCCCAAGATGCCCGAAAAGCGGCTGTCTTATCAGCGTCGTGCCTCCATTCCCTCTGGCTCGGCTCGCAGGCCAAGCATGTTCATCAAGCGACCAGCTCGTGCTTCGAGCCGGTATAGCAAAGAGGCACCTTCACGCGTCAGCACGCAAGAAGTCAACGAAGGCGAACACAACCTCGACAGCAAAGACTCCACGGCATCGGCCCCACGCTGCAGCTCTAACACCGAGTTCCTGAAAGACGGCGTCAATTTCGGCAAAGAAGTCACTCATCCAGCGCACACAAGTCCTCGAATCATCACCAATACCCAATCCGAAGGCGGTGGGGCTTCGTCCGACGAAGCAGCCGGCGGTCGCAACTCTCCCCCGTCTGGAGACACCCTCTCCTCGCTCTCCCACTCCGTCATCGACGAGTCAACAGAACACCAAACTCGAGCCTCAACCCGCGATAGCACGCCCCTCGCACCGAGTTTCCACTCGGACGTTATCGAATGCAAAGACTCCCACTTCAGCGATACCTCCTTGATGACTACAGCTGGCGCCGCCGAACTAAGCGACGCCACGAACCCAGACACTAGAGACAGCACCCGCCTAGACCCCGACTCCTGTCGCCAGACCCCAACAAGCGAACGCTTCTCCGACTCCCCTCCAAGCTGGATGAAGCGCCTCTCCGCGCGCTCCTCCCGCAGCGTCACCACCGGAATCGAAGAGCAGCTCCACGAAGCCAACAACAATACCCCAGCCCAGTACCCACCAGACTCCGACACTCAAAGCGCCACAACTAACATGCGGAGTCAGTATCAACATTTCCTCCCCTGACCCTCATCGTGTGTGTAAAAGCTCTTCTTCCATTGCTGATAGTGGAAATTTTATAGATACCGCTATATTGGTTTCAGCTGCGAGCCAGGCGCAGAGGCAGAGATCGAGGTCGAGGTCGAGGCCGAGGCCGAAAAAGAAGGTCGTGGAGCAACCTCAGGCTCAGCAGGCCCAACCTCTTGATTTCGAGTTTGATTTAGAGATACCGAGTTGTGACGAAGAGAGTAAGCAAGCGGAGATGGATGCGATGGATATTGTTGAGGCTGCGAGTCCGACCGAGACGAACTTTCGAGTTTGATCTATGGTGGTGGTGGTGGTGGAAGTGGTGGTGGTGATGGTAGTGAGTGATGTTCAAGGCAGGGTTGCAAGGACGTGTGAGGAACGTGGAAAGATACCAATGCGGTTGTGCTTAGCGTCAAGAGATACATGTGTAGCAAGACTGAACAGGACCACTGTGAGGCGACGAATCCAATGGGAGGACGTTCAAACGTAATGCATATGCTACAATAGTCTTGGTCGAAAGGCTCTCTATGCCAACCAAAACAACGCTTTCTTTTGATCATGCGCAAAGTTGCTCTTCTTGCATTATCTACCTGAGCTCTCTCAATCATGTCAATTCTTCCAAACGCCAAGCAATGCTCCAAGCGGATCAGCTTCCTAGTCTGAGCCTTCTGTCAAAACCCGCGCCATGTCCTTCGCCTCATCGGCGGTATCTGTTGTAAGGAAGAATCGATTAAGTTTCCCTGGTGTGCTGTGAATGTGATCGAAGAAGGTGCCGATCACCATTGTGGCTTTCTTCGGATGTAGTTCGTACTTCGTTCCCTTTACAGTGTTGAAGTTCATTGCGAGTTTGTTGAGACCAACCTTTTGCAGAATGCGGTACTGGCCATTCGTCTTGTTCCTCAGGACGTACGCCTTACCCTCGCCCTTGGTATTCCACGTAGCCTTGTCATTTTCGCCAACTTTTTCGAATGTCTTCGTGACGACATGCGGCAGCTCTATCATGACTTCGTTGTCTTCCAACTCTTCTGGAAGAAGCGCCAGAGTGTCTGCTGCTTGCTGCTCGTTGACCTCGTCGCTTGGCTCACCATCGTCCTTCGCCTCACCCTCGCCGGCATTAGATGTCTCGCCATCGGTTGTCACACCGGGCGTGGTTGCGCGTGAAGTATTCAGCGAGGCTGCTTTTGGTCCTCCAAAGTTCCAGCCCGCGGGTGCCGGTGGTGCAAGCTTGCTGCCGTCGGAGGTGGCAGGTGCAGCAGACGATGTTGATGATGCTCCGAAAAGGTTGGCGCCGAACTTGGGAGGCGGAACAGCTGGAGTTGTAGTTGTGACGCCTGATGTAAAGCCACCAAACTTCACCGGTGTTTCTGGTTTCCAGGTATTGTTGCCCGCGCCTTGCGCCTTCTCGCCAGCAGTCGCATCTGCGGACTTGTTTGCCGGAGTGAAAGAGGGCACGAATCCCTTTGCGGACCTTGCAGCTTCCTCCAGCTCCTTTCGCTTTGCCTCTTGCTGTTCACGATCGCGCTTCTCCCACTGCTCCTTGGTCTCTTCATCGCTGTCATAGTCCTCGTCCATCCGCTTCTTCCGCGCATCGTCTTCTGCAGATTTAGCTTTGCTCCCGAACGCTGACAAAAAGCTGCCACTTCCTGCACCTGGCGGACCGAAGCTAGGTGTAAAACCTCCCTTTGACGAAGGAGCGTCCGTTGGAGCTGTTGACTGCGCATTTGATCTCGTGGCGCTTGTTGGTTTCTCTGTTAAGGATGCGAACAGCTTTGACGTGCTGCTAGAATTCTCCGGTAGCTTCGGATAACTGACAGGCGCGTTAGGCTTCACGCGCTTCTCCGTTACTGGTGGCTGTAGTTCATCATCGTCTTCCTCGAACGGGCGCTTCTTCGCAGCTGGCGCCGTCGAAGGTGGCTTGCTGAACAAGCTACTGGATATTGAGGACTTTGGGGTTTCAGTGTTGGCTGATGCAGCCTTTGCAAAGATGTTGCCAGCAGGAGCCTCCGTTACTGCTGTCACCGCGTCGGATGCCGAAGATGGTGCTGGCTGAGAAGAAGTTGCCAAACCGGCCTTTGGTGCTGATACAGCTTTGCCATGAAGTTTGGCGGCTTCTGCGGCATAGAAGTCAAACACCGCCGTCCAGTCCTTCTTCAGGTCTTGCGTTTTGAGGTGCAACAAGAATGACTCGTTCAATTGCGCAAACTTGCCATTCACCTCGTCAGGCACATCGCAACGCTTGCTTGGCACCAATGTTGGTTTCGGTTGTGAGGTCGACGGCATCGTCCGTGCATGCGGTGCAGTGGCAGGCGGAGCCGCGAATGTAGGAGCAGGTGCAGTCGCAGGCGCTGGAGTAGAAAATCGTTGTGCTGATGGCTTCTCGGCTTGTTGGAACAGACTTCTTGGAGCAGCCCTTAGTGTTTGCGAAACAGTGTGCTCCGGCTGAGATGCTTGGAACAGTGAAGGTATAACTGACATCCCCGTGGAAGGCGCGTACAGTGGCTTGGCATTTGCCGGTGCTTCTTGCGGAGTGCCTAATTGTGGCTTTGGGGTCACTGTGGGCTTGTCCGTTTGATCGAATACTGACTTTAGCGCAGCAGGAGTTTGTGATGTTATAGAGCCCTGGGTGGCAGACAACGCCTGCGGCGTGCTACTAGGCGTTGTCATGCTAGTATCTTGCTGAGAAGCAGCTGGTCTGAATAGTGAAGACTGAGCCTGACTGCCGGCGCCAAAGGTATTCGAGCTAGAGCTTGGCTGCTGCGACTCTGATGCACCAAATGATGGCTTTGGCTGCGATGCGCCAAAGATGTTCTTAGACGTAGTCTGGGGTGTCTCCTCTTCCTCTTCCTGCTCATCTTTGTCTTTCGAGGGGTCATATGCTTGACCAGGAATAGATGAACTGAACTGAAATTTGAGGTTAGACGAAGTCTTTGGCGCCGTATCGAATATGCTGGCTCCTGATTTAGGTGCTTCGAACGATGAAGTGCTTGCGCCGAAGAGACCCTTGGGTGCGCCATTAGGTCGAGATTCTTGTTGCGAGGCTGGCTTGGCACCAAATATGCTTGGTGTCGATCTCTGCTCGGGCTGATTTGATGTGTTGTTTGTAGGTGCAAAATTGAACCTTGGTTTCGAAGGCTGGCTGTCGGCACGTTTGTCTCCGTTCTGTTGCGACTGCCCGAACACATTCGAGGTCGATGCTGCTGGTTTTACACTCTGTTCTTTTTCACCATTGGACGCGGAAAATAGAGATTTCTGCGGTGCTGGCTGTTGACCCAACGTGCTTCCAAATAAAGTGCTCGACTCGTTGTTGGCTTGAGCTTGAGATTGTCCAAAATTTGCGAATGGGCTGCTGGCCTTTTGTCCATTTTCTGCTGGCTTAGGGCCGATGCCACCAAACAGATTACTCGCAGGCTTCTCGGTGTTCTCCGCGGTCTTCGAAGCGGTACCGCCAAACACATTTGACATAGGTTTCTCTGCGTTCTCTGCAGGCTTGTTGAAGTTCGCAAAGGGATTGCTCGCAGGCTTCGGGGCATCATCTCCTGCCTTCCGTCCAAAGCTGCCGGTGAAGAGCCCGTTCGGGTTGTCCTGCTTCTCTTGAGGTATCGCGCCGAAACCACGAAATGATTGTGTACTCGGCTTCGTGGCTTCCTTCTCCTGTGGTATACCAAAATTGGTGGCTGCAAAGAGATTCTTTGGTGCTTCTTGCGTCGCGCCTCCTGTCCCGAAAAGATTGCTTGTGCCATTAGATGCACTCTCTTGTGGTTTCGCAAAACTGCCAAATGAGCTGCTAGTTTCCGTTGCTGGTGTAGCGCCATTCTGCTGCGTCTCACCAAAGCTTGAAAAGGCATTGTTCGTCTGTTGTGAGGGCTGTGTGTTGAATAGAGAGGTTGTGCCTTGGCCGAAGCCGTTCTGCTGTGGCGGCGGTGTCCCAGCGTTCGAGTTGGCATTTGAGCCGAAGCCGCCGAAGCTTTGATTAGCGCCAAACATATTGGCGGTGCCGTTCTGCTGGGGAGCTGGAGCAGATTGACCAAATCCCCCAAATGACGGCGCAGGCGAAGGCGAGGTGAAGTTGAAGGTGCCTGTCGGTGGTGCAAAAGAGCTCTGCTGGTTGCCGAAAAGACCGCTTCCTCCTTGCGACTGTGATTGCGATTGATCGTTTGCTAGCCCGAAAGCAGGAGATGCGCCTCGTGATCGTGCAGCGGCGCCTGCAGGTTTCCTTCCAGCAGCGATTCTGTAGGTTGTCTGGTCAGTATGTGATTACCAAAGCAACGAGTCCATCGCGAAATGCAAATACATGTCCTGTGGGTGCCCGGTCACCCCGACAATAGTTTCGCCTCATATTGTTGCAATCACTGACAGTCCACCTGCTCATGCCCTATTGTATCGGCACATTCACCGTCCACAATAGCGTTTCGCCCTTCTGACCACCCTCGCCGATGACCGACAATGCAAACAACGCGATGATACTCACTTTCGTCTCGCCATCTGGGCTGCCGTGGCCATCTTGGGCTTGTCGTCCATCACGTCTGGACCCCCGTTGCTGGAACCGTATCGCTCTTCGTCTCCACCAGAAGTCGTCGCCGCTCTCTTGCTCATGCTCGCATCTGTGGCGCGCGAACAGTTATCGAGGGGAATATTCAGGCGTTACGAGGTGTCGCGGTGTATTTATGCGCTGAGACGTCACCGGAGTCGAAGATGTGCAGGATTATGTACAATCGCTGGCGCAACACGGGTCGGGAATGTCGAAGAGCTTGCCATGCGCGAGGGAAGGGTCGAATACGCGCTTTCAGACGTGTCGGGGGTCGTGAAGCGATGAAGTGTTCATGCACTCGATTTATTTACGATGGAAAGCGCAAGTGAGCTGGGGAGAAGAAAACGTCTGTGCTTCTGCTTTCAGCCGGCTGTTCGTCTCGTCTCAGAGGTTTCAATGTTCCTGCAAGCATTCGCTGTTCAGCTATGATTCGCTCGCTCGTGGACTGCAACATGATTTCTTCTTGAACATGACGGAACAGATATACGCTGTGAATAGCCCTCCTCGCGAGGAATGGTTTCGCCTACAGTAAAATGCGTACAGACTCCGCGGACTCAGCTGCATATTGCCGCCAGCTGGAACAATTCCTCGTGCAACATAAATCACCTTCACCACCTTCACGCGTTTGCAACAGCGGCACGCCATCATTGGAGCCGAAAAGAGAGACTTTATGGTCTTAGGTTGCTTTCGAGGATTCCATTTTTCTAATGACATACAGCTTCACACTAGCTCTTCGACCAGGACGCAACACAGGCGCCGTTCTGAATGGATCTGGTCATGGCATCTTTCTGGACGGGACCATCTAAAGCTTGGCCTTTGGCTGTGCCCTTTTGAGAATTGGCTCAAGCTTGGTTGCCTTCATGACGTTACCCTTGACCTTCAGCTTGCCGCTCATGAAGAGTTTCTGTGCATTCGCCTTCTGCACGATGAGCTTCGCGAAGTTCTCGTCGCTGAGTATCATGGTCACTGTAAAGTATCGTCAGCTTCCATGGTTCGTGGTATATATCTTCGGCGAGCAGTCGTAGTCCGTCTCGTGCTCATGCCGTATGCTATCACGAACCATCTGCCTTCTTGCCTGCAGGTGCTAGACCCTTCCCGACTTCGCCAGTCTCTTTCAGGTCGATAAACCATGACTTCTCCTCGTTGTTGCCGTTCTTGAGGGTAAAAGCGAAGATCGTGCCCGCTTGCTTGATGGCATCCTTCTTTGACGTTGGGTCTGAGAGAGCTTCGGCGAGGTCGTCAAACGCGGCCGATGATGGCCATGCCTCTGAAGGGAAAGTGTTAAACCAGAATCGAGATCCTTACAGCAAAACGACTTTCTCGCAACATACCTTCCTTAAGACCCATCTTGTGTAGTGTTTCGAGCGACTGTTTGTGGGATGTTGGACTTTCGGATATCAACAGCAAAGACTTGCTTCGATGTGGTTCTCAGCAGTGGCAGACAGGCGGTGGTTAAGGTGGTAAATGGCAGACGAGCATATGATGCTTATATTAAGACTTGTCCGTCCGCACATGACTTCACCAACAGCCATGAAGCCGTCCCAGAAATGCCTCGGTCGATTGACAAGCATGCACCCCGGATCTGGAGCGCGTCGAAAGCATGTGAACGTGGCTCGAGCGTAACCTTGGAAGCACAAAAGAAAACGAAAACGAAGCCCGTGACCTGCCCGAGTTCCGACATCATTCGATAAGTGTGCATCCGAGACTTCTGCGACATCATGTTCTCTCGGAACAACTTTGCACGCACTGACGTCTATATACGCGCACTGCCATACTCTTTGAGTCAGCAAAACATCGCTCTCAGTGGATCGCAGCTCCGTAATCGGCGCAAGCTCTGTAGACATGCCTGCCTGCCGGCCGAACGATAGGCAAGAGGCGAGAGTGAGGTATAAAAGCATCGTAGTCGATCTCACTGTATGCAGATAACAAAGCCAATAAACACCAGCAGAGGCACCAGCACCGGACATTAAGACCAGAAGAAACGTCTAATATGTCTACCAACGGTCACGCCTCGCAACCTTCGGGCGCCCAACGTCTCCGCCAAATGCTTTCCGACCCAACAAAGGCAGTCGTAGCACCTGGCGTCTACGACGGCATCACCGCTCGTCTCGCGATCGCCGCCGGCTTCGAATGCCTCTACATGACCGGGGCAGGAACCTCAATGTCCCGCCTGGGAATGGCAGATCTAGGCCTGGCAACCTTCAACGACATGCACCAAAACGCCGCCATGATCGCATCTATAGATCCCTCCATCCCAGTAATCGCAGATGCTGATACGGGGTACGGAGGACCGATCAACATCGCCCGGACGGTGCAGAGTTATGCGCGTGCTGGTGTGGCGGGACTACATATCGAGGATCAGGTGCAGGAGAAGAGGTGTGGGCATCTGAGCGGGAAGCTGCTGGTAGATAGGGAGGTGTACTATAATCGATTGAGGGCTGCTTGTAGAGCTAGGGATGAGAGTCGGGATGATATCTTAATTATTGCGAGGACTGACGCAAGGGCTGGGAAGGATACAGCAGGAAACGGCGGGTTCGACGAGGCAATTGAGAGATTGTCTGAAGCGGCGAAGATTGGTGTTGATGGATTGTTCTTCGAGGCGATTCAGGATCTGGATGAGGCGAGGGAAGTCATTAAGCGGCTACCAAAGAATGTGCCCGTGCTGTTGAATATGGTGCAGGGTGGGAGAACGCCGCAGGTCAGCAACGAGGAAGCCAACAAGATGGGCTTCAGAATTGTCATCTGGCCATGCTTGGGTATGGAGGCTGTTGTACCAGCATACCGGAAGGCGCTTGAATCTCTAAAGACGACTGGGCAGCCACCGGAAGACCAGAAGATGGGCCCTGGAGCACTCTTTGAAACGTGCGGTTTGAAAGGACTAATGGCATTCGATGAGAGTGTGGGAGGGAAGGCATACCATTAGATGGGTAACAACATGTAAAATGCATGACTACGTCGTGCCTTCCGACCAATCTATCGGTTGCTCGACCTGTTATCCAGGCCTGCTGAAGTATGATCGAGCACGATGGATGGCTCTGATAGCTGGAAGGACGCTTCTTTCAGGTCCATTCCATACAAGGTCCGCGTATGCTGTGTCTCGCCGTCGCACACTAAGTAATGTTGGGAAGTCGGAACTGCTAGAAACAGAGAAGTATCAGAGAAGTATCTTCACTTCTTGGCAGGCTCCTTGCCTAGATTGGTTGATCTATGCATCTGGTTCTGTAGATGTGGTGGTAATGTAGACGGTGTTGGTAGTGGTGCGGTGAGTTTCGTTGTGTTATATGATAACTGAGAGGGAGTCTGGATGATAGTGAATAGGACAGACGAAGTCAAGGAACTTCAAGTGAAGTGGCAGGTTTGAAGGAAGCACGGACCAGATGCCGACAAAGGATGTGGTTGAGGACAATGTATGAGAAGAAAGCTTATGATCCCAGGCATTATCACAAGACACTCTGGCATGATTGAACCAAGCCAGACTTCGGGCAATGAGGCATATATCCTGCACTTATTATCTATAACTTCTCAAAGGTTGGCACCCGTTTCTGTACACCGGACAAGAGTGCATCTTGCACATCCTTCGCCTGCAGCATTGCAGAGTTCCAAACAGCAATGTAGTCAAGACCTGCAGAATGGTAAGCAAACTCGAGCACTTGTAAGACCCGTCATGTTTGGAGACATACCATCTGCGACCGAATGATCTCGCGAGTAGTTGATGACCGCTTTCGTGCCCTGTACCGCTACCGGACTCTTCGTAGCAATGTCTTTAGCCAGCTCCAAAGCTCTCTCCAGCGCAGCCTTTTTACCGTCAAACACACCACTCACGAATCCCATGGTGATTGCCTCTTGCGCACGGAATTCCCTAGCCGTAAGACAAATATCTTTGATCCAACTCATCGGCACCTGCGTGTGCGGCAACCTCGTCAAAGTTCCCACATCCGCCGCAAGTCCAATCGCCACCTCCTTCACCGAAAATCTCGTATCAGACGAACAGATCCTGATGTCGCAACATGTTGCGATATCGATTGCAGCTCCATAAGAGATCCCATGCATAACACAAATGACCGGCTTGTCACACTTCTCGATCTCGGAAATAGGTTCCTGGAGTTCTTTGATATGGTGTCTGAGAGCCCAAGCCTTGCGAGCGACATCTTGAGATTGTCCTCCTCCTCCTCCTCCTCCCGACAATGGTCCGTCTGCTGCTGCGGCGACGTCCAAGCCAGCTGTGAAAGCTCTTTCGCCAGAGCCTGTGAGAATCACGACCCGTACATCGGGATCCACGGACAGCTTGGAGAAGACTTTGCCTAAGTCTGTGAACATTTGAGAAGTGAACGAATTGAGCTTTTTGGGCCGGTTAATTTCAACAACGGCCACGTATGGGTATGGGGAGGTGACATTGAAGAACTCTTCGCTGTAGTCTGATGGCGCCATGATGAAATGCCTGGTACTTTTGAGACCAGCTGTGAGGTTATAGCGATGTCACTGGTATGTATACTACGTTGTTTTTGTAATCATGGAAGTGCTCGGCTGCCGACCCTAACAAGGTCGTGATCGAGTCCAATAGCCGAGGTCGAGACCTGCCAAGCACTCTCGTACGTATCTACGACATGACCACCAACCACTTCATGGTTTCCTGGCAATGGTAAAACGCTTTTATGCTTCTACAAGCAGCTATATCTGGGCCTTCTTTTGTGAATCACCATTTCTCCATGTCATCTCCTAGGAAGCTGCGACTTCTACCATCTGGCATCATCAGCAGAGAGCTGCTTTGCAATCTCCTTTGCAGTGATATTATGCATTCTGAAGGTTGGGTGCAATGAATTGAGCCAAAAATATTCGTCAACCGAGTAAGTACAGTTGGAGTAATCGGTGTACCACGATGGCGTACCGTTCATGTCTGGTTGAAGTCAGTCACGCGGGAGACATGCCCATCCAGTATCAGATACTCACAAGCTTCACAGTACCCTGTAGTATTTTTGTAGGCGCTTGTCTCCTCGAATGAACTAGGATCGTCCAGTACTTGGGTGAAAACCGCGTTGGTGTCGAAGACGAATGCCGTTGCATCTCGGTGAGCACTACTGAGATTGCGCGCAATGCTTGCAACATTCTCATTCCAGGAGATGATTGCCTTCTTCTCAATGGCTTGGGCACTCGAGCCGGAAGATGTCGTGAGCGGTGATCTATCAACAGGAGGCACGTTCAAGAAGAGGAAGTTCTTAGCGCCTGCCTGGTAGAGCTTTTCCTGTGGACATGTCAGCAGTGGCCACAGCAGAGACTTGTGCCTCTTACCACAAGACAGGCATACTCTGCTTGATCTTTCGAAAAGACTGTGGAGCTGTTGCTCCATCCATATGCATTGCCAACGTCGTTGATCCCTATGAATATTGCGAATAGTGTGCTCCCAGATGCCCATTCGAAGGACGATGTGTTCGACGAATAATTTGGAAGGAATTCGTCGTCAACTTGATTCTTCACCGACAACACAGTCGGCAAATACTGTGGGATCAAGTCTTGATCGATCGTAGCCCCTCCATATGCCAGGTTAATGGTCTCCAAGAACGTTTCGTTATAGGTTGTGGTAAGAAAGTCCACCCAATTTGGTCCATTGCTCGATGTGTACCCAGGATAAGCAGGATTTCCCAACGGATTCACCCTCGATGGCTGTGTGCCGTTTATTTCGAATCCGGTCGTGGTGTAGCTATCGCCGAATACAAACATGTGGGTTACGCCATACCATCCAGGCCAATGTTGCTCGTGTGGTTTCCCACCATAGCCAGGAGCACCTGCTAAAGGAGAAGCTAGTGTAAAGGAGAATCCTGCGAGCACTACATAGACTGATTGAAGCATGATGAAAGACTCGCGGATTTTAGCAGAGTGATGGGACTATGGAGAGCTTGTAAAGTAGCAGTGGCCATCACCAATTGATTCGAAGTAGGTACATCTTCCACGACTTCAGGCTCAAACGGAACAAGCATTGCGCTCGTTCCCAGATCCTGCGCGGCGCAGAGTCCATCTGACGCAGTTCAACACTCCAGTCGTCAGTATGCGGAAGGCGAGAGCCACCATGCGGTGTATTGCATACATATTGTGTGGGGATCCCGGTTAAAGACACTCCGTGGCTAATTTAACACGACTCCAGTTGTCCGCGGAACCGTCGGCGCAGAGACAAACGATGAGCTCACTTCTTGGACTGGGGAAGCTGTAGTGCGCTTCACTGTCGTCGTGGAGACGGTGTCACACTCCTTTCGGCCGTCAATCCTCTTCTCTTAGCTCCCCCTTCTGCAATTCGGGGGCTGTCTTGACCATGACACCACATTTGCATCTCCATGGCGTTTTCTGGGGTAGATAGGGCACTGTCCAGGTGCCTTCCTCGTGCCTCATCGTTAGGTGAGTCATCCAGGTTCTCCTTGTGTAGCGTGATTGAACGGCGATAGGCATTGGCCACTTTGTCTTCTACTATAGCAAACGAGCCAAGATGGGTACTATACGCTTCGCATGCCTGGATTCAACGTGCTCTGCCCTCCTAGACCGTCAGGCCAGGGCCAAGGCGAGGGCCGTCGACGACGTGGTAATGGTTCTTCGCTCGGACTCTTATGTTCCCGTCTTCACTACCTCTGGTGGCGCATGCGGCACATTGACACATGAGCTGATAATGACAATGCAGCGATCCCCAACGTGCTGTCTTGTGCCTTGAGCAGTCCCTCAATTTCGCAAGATATCCGATCAAGATCTCTTCGCCCGCCGTAATGTTCCTCAAAGCATGAAGCGTTTTAGCACCTAGATTCTGGTTCCAGCTAACAATTGCTTTTGGCTGGCACGAGTGGTTGATCCGGGAGATGTCGTCGTAAAGCTGTGGAAAGCAGTAGTCATGGCCATCAATGGCCACAGCGTCGCCGAAAGCACAGGTCTGCATGACAGAAATGGCGATGCTCTCGTCGTCGGCCTCTGCATCTTCGCTATGGTGCAGAGGGCGAATGCCGTCTGCGCTGCTGTGGTCGATATTGTACTTGAGCTGCTCAATGCGAAAAACACATGTTGGGTGATTCATATGATTGATTATGCCTGGAAGAATTGTTGTGGAACCAGCACACGCAGGCGGGCGCTGCCTACACAACGACTTCCAGAGACTGGCGCACCTGAAATAAGACTCGCAGCCTGGCTGTCTACATATCCGGCCCTAATGGTCTGGGCGGGCGGCATTCATCCTGCGTCGTTGCCGTGGTCCGTTGTGTCCGCGTCCTGTCCAGGCGGTCGCGCTAAGTCTCGAGGCATGATTCAGGCAGCAAATTTCAGTCTCGTGCTGCAGCACGCAGGAACAAGCTTGTGTACTGACAGCTGTCTGCTTCGCGCCCACCGAAATATGGAATCTGAACCCTGCACCGTGCTGCGGTCAGGTCGCTGTGCCGTGGTTGTTCCGATGAGCATTCGAGTCGCCGCGTCGTCGTCGTCCTGCCCACGCGGTGGCTGCTCTCTGTGGCGATAGACCCAGAGCAGTCACCTTGGGCAGACAAGGTAATCATGGAGCTGGTTTTGGCAGGAACGTGGGGCGAAAATAGATGAAACTCGAAACGTACATGAATACTTTGTCCTATGGGAGCGGTCTTGGCCCGGCGGACGTTCCCGCAACAGCGGCATCGTCGAAGGTACCCGGGCGATTACGTCGGCAGGGCAGTGAGCTATGTGTGTACAGTACTAGGTACGAAAAAAGACCTCTATAAGCCGCCTGACCGCCGCCAGTTACGACGCTTGCGAGGCATGCTGCTATCGTTGTTTCTGTTGGCATCCGTGCGAGAGGCTGCTTCGTGATATGCATCATACCCCGTTGACACAACCACACCACACCACACACACCACGCGCGGCGGCAGCAGTCACCGGCTCGACTGCCACGCGAGACACACGCCCGGTCAGCATGAACGGCGATCTCAGTCTCTCCCAATCGCTGGGAGGGCTGCGCATTGCGAACCCGGACGACGAAGCTCTCGCGTCACCGACATCACCTACGGGACCCAATGCTCGTCCACCCCCGCCGTCTTCGCATTCGTCCGAGAGCACGGTGACAGATGCACGCAGAGCGAACCTCTTGCCCACCTTATCACATGAGACAGAAAGCCAAGGATCTGGATTGGGCTTCGATCCGGACAACTACGACTTGCAGTCAATGCGGTCTTCTCCTCTGTCAGCGTCACGATCATCAAACACGCAGCCGGACGAACCTACCAACGGACGGCTGAGCCACCGGTCGAGTATGCCCTTGACCCACCAGGCGCAACATATACCACTGCCAGGCCAGTATCAGTCACATTCAGCAGGTTACAACGCACCCTATCGCCAGCCTAGCGTACAGGGTGCTGGGGCGCGGCCGGTCAGTGGCTTGTACAGTCAGATGAATAACTCCTCGAGCTCGGGCGTGTCGAATCCTTCTTCCTACAGATACAGAGACCAGATGGGATCTGCAGATGGCAGCTTGGGAGGGTTGGCGAGGAGTGGTTCGAGATCAGCGAGGGGACTGCTGGGCACTGTGCCTCAGAGGGGGGATAGCAGAAGCTACAGGCAACCAGGCACACCGCTGAGTGGAGGAAACGGCGATGGCCCTCTACCGCCGCGGAGGAATTCGAGAAGGGGCAAGACGCCTACAGGTAGCGCTACATCCACCAGCGGTTTCGATGATGCTGAACAGATGTATGCAGCTTCAGCGCCAGTCCCGAGATCGACAGAGGAATGGCGAGAGCGAGGGCCTGCCGCTGGATCACAACGAGAAATGGATGCATCAGGGCAGACACAGACGCGAGCAGTGAAGAAGGGTGTAAAAGACTTCAACTTTGGAAGGACACTGGGAGAAGGGTCGTACTCTACAGTGCTGGCAGCCACCGACAGGCAGAATCTGAAGGAGTACGCCATCAAAGTCTTGGACAAACGACATATCATCAAGGAGAAGAAGGTTAAGTATGTGAACATTGAGCGCGACACTCTGAACCGACTTACAGAGCATCCCGGTATCGTACGGCTATACTACACTTTTCAGGACGAAAGATCTCTATACTTTGTCTTGGACGTGGCGTCAGGGGGCGAACTTTTAGGGGTGCTCAAGAAGATGGGCTCCTTTGACGTTGAATGCACCCGATTTTATGCGGCCGAGATACTGGACAGTATAGCATACATGCACAGTCGGGGTATTATCCATCGTGATCTGAAGCCGGAGAACGTGCTTCTGGACAAAGACATGCACGTCAAAATTACCGACTTTGGCACCGCCAAAATACTGCCCGACCCGCGGCCAGGAGGACAAAGCAATTCTGGTGAAATCCCTGGAAATCCATCGGATGGAAGTGAGACAGACAGGGCTGTGTCATTTGTAGGCACCGCCGAGTATGTGAGTCCTGAGCTTCTCCGCGATAAGAATGCTTGCAAAGCTTCCGATCTCTGGGCATTTGGCTGTATTATCTATCAACTCTTGGCAGGCCGGCCACCCTTCAAGGCGGCGAATGAATACCTCACCTTTCAGAAAATCCTCGCCCTTGACTACACGTTCCCTGACGGCTTCCCTGAGTTAGGCCGAGACCTCGTGGAACGTTTACTTGTCCTGGAACCCGCTAATAGACTACCTATCGAACACATCAAGAACCACAGGTTCTTTGAAGGAGTACAATTTGGAAAGCAGCTGTGGAGGCAAAAGGCGCCGAGACTGAAGCCATACGTTGCACCTGCCCTTGAGCCGATCAAGCTGAATGGTGTGAGCACCAGGAATGGTAGCAGCAATGCTCTTGCCAGTGCTGGCGCTGCAGCGGCTATGCAGAATGCGAATGTGTCGCCATTACAGACCCAGGCAAGAAGACCGAACCTGCAAAACGTAACAGAGCTACCTCCTCCCAGTCAGCTGGATATTGACTGGTCACCAGTACTGACTCACAACAACGAGCGGATACTGAAGCTCGGAAACCTTGTAGTAACATCAGCTCCGTTGGCGTCCAGCCCTACTGGCAAGAATGGAGAGCCGCAGACGCCATCAGAAAAGCCCAAGTTCTCCCGGTTCTTCAGCAGCAACACGACGAAGAAGCGCGAAAGACTCGTTCTAATCACATCAAGCGCGCGGCTAGTTGTCGCTGCTGCCGGCGGCAACGAGAAGAAAGCAAAGCTCGAGATCAAACTCGCCGCTAATGGCGCATCCTGCAAGAGTTGTATTGATGCTAAAGGATTGACATACTGGACGATTGACACTGTAAGTGGTATGTTTGCTATGCATGGATTTGCGCTGACATCAGCCCCAGCGTGACAAGCACTATACTTTCGAGGACCCGCGAGCTACAACGTCTGACCCGGCTGGGAGCAAGTACAGCACACAGGAGTGGCTTGACGCCGTGCAGCAAGCCCAGGAGGTCGCAATGGCAACATCCGTAACCAACAGCTATTCCGGCGAGTCGATGCTGAACGACATGAATCCATCAACTATGAGCAGCCCAGCCGATAGTCTCGGCGCTGATGCTGTATTGCCTATGAGCGGGCCGAGTGCGAGCGAGAGACACGCCTTGCGCCACACATTACGCAAGAACACGGACGACGAAGTCCTTAAAGGCAGAGACAAACGCCATCGTTTCAGCAAGAGAAACTCCAAATCCGGTTTGGCCGCGGTCTTCTGATAGACGGAGCGATGTGACATCACAACTGCTTGTTGGTGTTTGTTGTATCTGCCGCGACACTCCTATCTCCATCGCAGCATAAGGCATGCAGTCTTCTGACATGTTCGTCTACTTTGTGTTCTTCGCGCAATCCTTACGTCACGACGTTTACGACCCTACTTTAACGCAGCGAGTTTATCCCATTTCTCACATCCGGCATGCTCACGGATTTGCTTTGGTTGCATTTTGGGCTTGGAAGGAGTCGATTGATTTTAGCCAGTGAGCGAGCAAGCGGGCGTTGTGTCAATCCTTGCGTCGTGGGACGCGAGGGATTTTCTGCTGCAACAGCGCCTTTGTTGGGCATTGCTACCATGTTGGCTTTCTCACCAGATATCTGTAATGCAGCCAGGCGCCCTGCGGCGCATGTGATAAGGTGACCTGGTTCGATAGCATATAAAATTGGTATATATGTACGTATAGCCAGAAGATGCAGGTTGGAGAATCCCGACAACGACATTGCAATACACGATAATGGTGATCTTCCGGCGGCTCAAGGAAGAGCCTGCCCGCTGCAAACTAATGCATCGGTGTTGACCTTGTCAACAGTCAGACAGGGGTGTTTGGCCGACGATTCTCGTTGCCAGCGAGGGCCGGCGTCGATCAGCCCAAGCTTTGTGTGCATCGTTTTCCACGGTTGACGGTGCGTGTTCGCGACCCATCTTCGAGCCATGCATCGCTTTCTCCTCACTCGATTCCTGCCGCCGATGGCTCTTTCCGTCATCATCGTGGCTCTCCAGACTCGTACGCTGTCTGCACCTTCGTGCGACACACCGCTATGCACGTGGTGGAACGCGGACTTGCGTGAAGCAGCTTTCCTCCCCTCCGCCTCCGCCTCCCCTCCCCTCCCCTCTCCCCTCCCCTCCCATGCCTGGCTATCACCTGTTTAGGGACAGGGGTACTCAACGAATGCAAATTTTTCCTCCTCGCACAGCAGTCCCATTGGCCGTGCCATAATACCGCAAGGTAAGACGTGGGATTGCTACCCCGGACGCCATCTTCATCATGAGATCAGCCGGTCTGGCCACGCCGCCGAAGCGATCGGTCGCAATCTCCAGATCGGTTCCTTGAGCGCTTCTATCGAGAACAGACTGCTTCTGGAAATTGCGCCAGACGTTGACGCTGCGTGGGGTCCACTCACATGCTTGCATGCATTACCCGCGTGGCGGCCAACAAGCAGGCGCGATCCTGTCAACCTGTCGGAGCAAAGCTCCGCCACTCCATTGGCGTGAGTCTGTTCAACCTCTTCGCTGACCACATCCTATCAACCACTTTCATTGAACCGCATCTTGTGCGGTACGGAGTCGTCTTCCACGGTCCCTACCGAATGACAGGTGCAGGCGGGTCTTTACCTTCTCTACAGGGTCTCACTACTGTATTCACCGGGAGTTCTCGCGTGCCTCTGCTCTGTGCACATGTCCCGCCCGTTGGTGGCGGCTACACAATGCTGACCCTGGAGTCCTGCTGCCAGTTACGGCCCTTGCCACGAACAGCAGTACCTGGTGCCGAAAGTACCACAAGGCGTTCTCTTGTGGGCTCGAACATCTTCCGACGTGCTACGGAGCACCAATACCTCTCCGCCGTGCATGCGATGCTGACCCGGAACCGACAGACGTGGACGCTGCAATGGCTGGGATCGAATCGACGCTTGCTCGCGTGTACGGCGTGTACACCGTAAGTTGCGATAGCTGTTGTGATCAGACTCTGGCATCTGAGCACCTCTTCCCTTCTTGATCGCTTCTTGCATCTAGTTCTTGCACGCTTGCATGGTCTCCTTTGCGTAATGCTTCCGTTCTTCTACTGCTTGCTCTCACCTACCATGCACATTTGCGGAAACAGTATGCAAGCATTGAGGATCACATTACAGTCACGAGGATCCGGACCATCGACATAATCCACGTCGACAAGAGGGTCTTGTTATGGCCTCACGAAATTATGCACAAGTCGCGCCCACTGCGGCCACGATCGCATTGAACGCTTACATCTATGGCTATGGTGGACACTCCTTGGTGACACCCCACGCGGCTCTGAAACAGCTATGGTGGACCGACGAGCGCATCGATGCCAAGGTGACACGAGCATTCGTCGTGTCGAAGTTACGTGGCGAGGAAAGGCTGTTTCTGGATAAGCCGATGGCATTCGGGGAGGGCTTGACAGATGACACTTACATGGAATGGATCCTCCAACGAGCCAAACGATTATTTCTTATCCTTGCCGAAGTCGGCGTGCCTGATCAAATATTCGGCTGCATAGACGACTCATGGGACGATGACGACCTACCTATACCGCTGGAGCAGGTCGGGAATCTTGAGCTATCGTACGAGAACGATGAAGCGTTGAACAAAAAGTTTTATGACCTCCAATTTGTTTACTTACTACGAGAGTTGAAGCGTGGATCACACTTGGATTACGGCCCGAAGGAACATATACCCATGGAACATGTCAACACGGTGCCACCTGCCGTTGCGCTACAGCCATATGATCGCGTCCACTTCCCAGGTAGGCCAGAGGAAGTCTACATGCGTCGAAAATACTCCTTGACAGACCGCGATAGCGGCGCTTACCATGGCGAAACATTCATGCGCGATGTTCGCAAGGCCAAAGCGATGGCACACGAACACATCGCTCCCACATGGGCGACATACACTTTGGACGATGCTGGCTTTGTGCTCTCTGACTTCGTGCCGGAGCACACTCTAGCAACCTTTATCGACCACAGAACACCCATGCAATTCTTAAGAGTGAACACAACCGAGAGGCCGATCCTACTTATCGAATGGATGCACTGCCTTGCTGACGCTCTGGCATCGGCTCATCATCGAGGAGTAGCGCATACACATATTCGACCAAGCAATATCTGGGTCAACAAAGACAACAAGATCGCATTCTCGGATCTGGGTAGTTTGGTTACGTACCAACGCAACAAGAAATGCCAGAAGACAGAAGCCTACGACTATGCAGCGCCGGAACAATCCATCACTAGGATCCCGGTCACCCTCAAATCCAATTCTCCGCCTATCAGCAGTATGAACGCCCTCAGCAAGCTTCGCAAGATGAGTACACAGTCTTATTCTGACACAAGCAGCTCCACAAGCGGCTCCTCGGGAGGCAGCAGCACGCGCAGCAACAGCTTCTGTGTAAGCAGTCCCATCACACCTCCATCGAGCGGGCGCTCGAACAGTCTCGCAACCATCAATACCACTTTCTCGCCAAACATGAGTGCCAAATCTCCTCGAAGCATTCGCAACTTCAGCCGGCGACTGCCAATAACTTGTCCTTCGCCCACCATTCTTACAGGACCATTCTCACCAAGCAACATGATAAGTGATGAAAGCATGCTCATGCCACGACCCACGATCGTCGATCCGGACACGCTTCGCGACCTGCCACTTGCGACCCCCGAAATGTCCGACATATTCTCTCTAGCTTGCGTGTTCCTCGACATCGTAACGTTCGTGCTCAAGGGTAAGCTCAACGACTTTGTGAAGTTCCGCAGTACGAGAGTGTCAGTACCTGGCAAGGCCAAAGCTCGAACAGACTCCAGCTTTCATTCCGCACCAGACAAGATTGCAGCCTGGATCCAGACTTTGGAGGAAGACAGCTATCGTCATGGAGAGCAAATCTTTCGCGGCGTGCCAGAGATGCTCTCATTGATCCGGACTATGATGATGCAGAACGCGACTCACAGACCTACTGCGATCGAGGTACGAGATAGACTCCATGCCATCCTCGTAGACGGTTGCGGAGTGGAAGCGCTCTGTTGCGCCGGAAGGCAGTGGGCAGAAGTAAAAAGTGACGACAAAGACGATGGCAGTACCAAGTCGCCATTCCGATGCGAGAGAGATGAGTTGAGTATCGCCACGGGACTGTCAGGATTGCCAGCACGCAAAGATAGCGATTCGATCCGATGCGCCAGTCGCGGCTCCATGATGGCAGATCGTGATATGGTGGATCACATGAGCATCCTATCAAGGACAGAGTCGAATACAACGGCAAAAGCCAGGAGAAGAAGCTGGACCAGCACGGCGACTGCGAGGCTGAACTCATGGAAGAGCAGATTGATGAGGTCCGCCGGATAAGGGGTTACAGGTTTTGGGAGGAAGATACCAAATTTGTCGTGTGCGCAGTAGCAGTCGATGCCATATTATGGACAGTGTAATGTATTATTGAGCGCTAGATACCCGAACAGTGTATACCGTATCTCCTACACCGTTAAATCAATTCCATTGAAGGTTCGCGTTCGTCGCGAAAATCAGTCCCAACATCTTTCGCCTGGCTACGAGGGCTGTGTGTCAGGTTCCCATCTCCCGGTACTAGTTGGTATTGTGGCACAGGCACGATCTTGACATCGTCAGAAGGTACTTCGCTGCTTCTGCTGCTGCTGCTGCTGCTTTGTGTGGTGCTCATTGTGCAGTATCTGTCATGATTGCCCATGAGCAGGGATCCGCAACATCTCCCTCAACGAGCACAAATTATTCCAACATTACCACAACGTTCGGGACCTTGCATTCTGTTGCATTGGTCGTTGCACCTCCGAAGTAATGGTGTAGACTCGCAGCAGCATGCTGTTTCCTGAGCGCTGCTACGGACGCGCGTCGTATACCAAGGTGGGCTAGAGCTGTATGGTGTTGTGTACAGTATGCAAGGACGAAGTCTCGAGACAAGTGCTGATGCGAAGAGATGGCTGGGCAACAGCAGATCCTTCCGAATGCGGCTCGGCAATCGGTTCGCTCCTGCAGGCGTCCAGGGCGAAGCTGGTATCTCGCGTTCGAGCTGACCAGGATTGCCTTGACGCTGTCACGACTTCGCAGTATATCTATCTGTGCCATTCGTCATCTTAAACCAAGGCATTGTGCTTGTCATCATGCTACATGTGCGACAAAGCAATTTCGTTTTCATCAGGCACCGTTAGTGCGGCTCCCAAGAAGGATCGACTGCAGCTTGGCCAGCACAGTTCTGTGGTTCTTCCCGCCGGTACGGAGCACGACGGGTCTGTGCGCGGCAGACGTTAGATCGGCGTTTGTGACAGCGTTGCAACCTCCAACGTCAACGTGCCAGATCGCCTTCAGATAGCATGGTCCACATTGACAAACCGATGGCGGCCACAACTTTGGTGATGATGAGATCGTCACACAGTCGACCTTGCGGGCATGTACTGGATGAACACGTTGGCGGAAGCGGGCACGGGCGACGATTGGAGAAAGCCAAAAGTGAAGGACTACTTGGACAGTAACTTAGCGCTATCGCTATCGCTGCCGCTGCGCCGCTGCCGTACGGTTAGGTAGAGTGGTGCAGAGATGGTTCCGGATAGATCAGGTTTCGCACATTGCTCTGAGCGGCGTTTGTGCTGACCACCTCAATTCTTGTTGAGAGTGCTGCTCTCCATTTCCCAGGCTGCGGCGTACCTCTTGCGTTTTACTTTGGCTGTCGCGACTGTGTCGTGTTGACGACCGGCCTTCGTTTGGGCAGCAGGAGACCTTGGCAAAGCAGTCGTGAGAAGGAATACCACCACCAGCAGTGGACAAGCGTAGTCGATGCCGGCACAGGACGATCGCTGAGCATTATTTCCTTCCTCCAACGGAATTTCCAAGGCATCGTTCGGCTTGGCACGACTCGCTGCTTGATATCTCCAGAGCCGCTCCATACGATTGGGAACTCATTGGATTGCTCCCGGTGCAGGTGAGCTGCACTGTGAGTTACTGCGGAGCTCGAGACTGATCAATCCACAGAGTCGGGTGCTTCTTGCCCCATTGACGTCCTGCTACTTCCTCGACGACAGTCTTGGCGTGGCGCTTGCGTGGGAACTGCTCCCAGACGCTCCTTACCTGCCGCTGCCGCTGCCGCTACCCAACAAACAAAGCAGAGAGAATTCGTCCATCCCGCCGCAACACCTCCCACCAGCTGTAGGAGTCGTCCCCCCACCGGTAACCCCGCTCCCCAGACATCGCCACAGCAAGATGTTGGCGCTGTTCATTGCCCTGCTGTTCGCCACCACGGCGTTCGCCCTGCCCACCATCTCCGCCAAGGGATCGAAGTTCTTCACGTCTGATGGCAACCAATTCTTCATCAAGGGCATTGCCTACCAACTCACCCCGGACGATCCACTTGCTCAGGGTGACCAATGCCAGCTCGACGCTGCGCTCATGAAGACACTCGGCGCGAACACGATTCGTGTGTACCATGTCGACCCATCAGCCAACCACGACTCTTGCATGCAAGCATTTGAGAATGCAGGCATCTACCTTTTTGTGGACCTCGACACCTTCGACACCTACATTTTGCCCGACAGCCCTCAATGGAACTCGACAATGCGTGACGCTTACGGCAAGGTGATGGATGCATTCGCCCCGTACGACAACGTCGCCGGCTTTTTCATTGGAAACGAGCTCATGACCACTGGTGCCTCGAGTATTGCTGCTCCCTACTACAAGGCCGCTGCTAGGGACATGAAGGCGTATCGTGACAGCAAGGGATACCGCGACATACCGGTTGGCTATTCCGCTGCCGATATCGCAGACCTGCGCCCTAATCTCCAGAACTACATGGCCTGTGGATCTAACAGCTCCGAGGCACTGGACTTCTTCAGCTTGAATGCATACGAGTGGTGTGGCCAGTCGACCTACCAAACGGTACGGCAGACACCATGCGCCTGCGCTCCGTTGTCAACGTTTGATTGCTAATGTGCTATAGAGCGGCTACTCTCAGCTCGAGGCGAACGCCACCGACTACAACATCCCTCTCTTCTTCTCAGAGACTGGCTGCAACACCCCCAAGCCTCGCACGTTTGACGATCAGGCTGCCATCTTCGGCGATCAGATGTCTGGGACATGGTCTGGTGCAATCATTTACGAATGGATCGAGGAAGCCAACGACTACGGCTTGATCTCGTATGGCCCCAGCGTTGCAGCCACAGCTACAGGTGCTGACGTCGCAGGCGGCTTCACGGTCCGCGGCACTCCTACCCCTATCTCACCCGACTTCGATAACCTCAGCAAGCAATGGGCCACGCTATCTCCATCGGGAACTGCAGCAAGTGCTTATACGCCAAGCTTGACGGCACCCGCCTGCCCAGCTTTCACGAGTGGACTGTGGATCGTTAACCGTGACGTGGCGCTGCCTACACTTGGTCAGACGTTCGATGCCGTAGTGTCAAGCGCTATCACTGCAGGTGTTACAGGGACCGGGTAAGTACTGAAGGGCTCGAGGCATGATCAATACCTGAGAAAAACAGCAAATCGTGTCGAGGCACGCGCGCGCCCCGCGTCTGCCTCCATGATTCGATATCTCTTCTGATCTTCTGAAGTGCGCTTGGACGCCACCGCTGACACCCTTCTGTTTGATAGTGCTCTTGCTGCCCAATCCAGCTCTGGATCTAGCGCTTCCTCCTCTTCAAGCAGTGGTCAAGCAGTGGAGACGCTTGGTCCGGCAGCACAGGCTATGTTGGTTGCGGTGATGATTCCGATGATTGTGGCTTAGTTCTTCCTCTGGGTATCGTTGCTCTTATTAACTGTAGTGCTAGGATGGTATCAACGACGATAGGCACGCGCAAGCGCAGTACATACCACCCACGAGCTGTGCTGCCAAGCAGCGAATGCAGCACTTCTGACCTCAGCATAGCATTGCGGGGATAATATCGACAGCATAGCGACGGCGTTAGTTGCCAAGAACAAAAACTTGCAAACAGCCATCGTTCTCAAAAGGCTGTCTTCCGGCTCGGCTCTGAGAACAGTCTTCAAGCACGATGTCATGGGTACAACCTGCCCCAGCATGCTTCCCTACGCGACATTAACTACTAAGGTACCTATAGCCACGTGCAGCTTCCCCAAAGTCAACACAGAATTGAGAACATGTATCTTATAAGCTTTGTCGCAGCTATCCTGCTATCAGCAAACATCGCCATAGCTGCACGTGGAATCCAGTAGTATAGAAACCCCCCAAGTCGAATAGGAACGGGCGTCATCCAATTAATTTATTCCCTCTCCAACTCACCGGTACACACCAAGCTTGACAGCACACTGCCCAGGCTTTACGAGTGGACTGTGCATCGTCCATCGATGCTCGTCGACGGTTGCCGCGAAGTCTGCATCGAAGAACCATCGAGTCGGCTGTCTCACAGTTCGAGATCCTGAGCTCCTCATTGAATTATTGAAAGGCCTGAGTGCCATAGGACGAGGCTGTAGAAGTATACATTGAATTCATTCGGTGCATGACGAGCCTCGGGGCTCACATCACGTGGCAGATATACAGAGTGAACATCGACAGCATAGAGGCCACCACGCGCTTCGGAACGCCTCGAACTCCAGGCAAGCCTTTCCCATACCAACACCCGCCTCGTGAACGCCTCAGATGCCGCTAAGAGTAACAGAAGAAGAAGAAGAACGACGCGAGTGCGCCATCTAAGCCTTGCTCTTGTGCTTCTTCTTCTTGGGCTCTTCCTCATCGTCTGCTTTTCGCTTCTTACTCGACTCCTTGGCTTCCTTTTCTGCTTTCTTCGCCTTCTTGGCCTCCTTTTCTGCCTTTTTGGCGGCCTTCTCTGCTTTTCTCACTGCCTTCTCCTCCTTCCTCTTCTTCTTGTCCTCCTTCGATTCTTTCTTAGGTGAGTCGGAATCACCGTTTACAAGGCCGGTGACATCCATGTCCTCGTCCTCGTCCTCGTCGCTCTCTTCTGCGCCATTTGTCCGAGGCACCTCTTTCACGAGCTTGCGCTTCTTGCTTGACAATGGCACTGCTGCAGCATCCGCAGGCGCAGGCGCATCTGCTGACAAGCCATCTGCATCTGCGTTGTACTTCCGCGCCTCCTTGATCTCCCATTTCCCAGGTTGTTGCTGGCCATTTGGTCCAATGGCAATTGAGTTCGCTGACTTGAGTGGCTTGCCTTCGAGACCACGCAGCCTCCTCTCGACCATCGCACGTCCCGCAACTCCAATGCTTGCCTTCTCCTCTTCAGTTGGTTCTTCGCCTGTGCCTTCGCCTGCCTGACCCCAGTCGCTCAGGGCATCTACGCGTAACCCGAGAGTCGCCTTTGTCGCCAGCATACGAGCGATTTTGCCCTTATTCTTGCCAGACGCTTGACCAATGAGTGAAGCGTGGTAGATCAACCCGTACTTTGGTGTATCGTGCTTCGTCTTCAAAGCGCGGAAAAGTGCCTTCTCGGCACCAAGGATCTGGATGGTCGATGCGGGTGACTTTGCCAGGTTCATGAGGGAGCCAGCGTGCGCAATCAGACGAGCACCGACAAGGTCACCGACCAATGTTGTAAGGTTAGGCGCAATAGCTTGCATACGTGCCGAGAGGTATGAGGAGAGTTGTGCTCGGTATTCTGTGAAGCCAGCCACTTGCTCTGCGAGAGCTTGGATGTTCTCGAGATCCTCATCGGTGATTTCTGTACCCATCGATACCTCAGCAGCAGCCTTGACGGCGGTCTCGATCTCTTCCGGCAGGATATCGGACAGGTCAGTTTGTGCAGCATTCGTTCGAAAACCCATGGAGATGATGACGCGGGAGTAGGCCAGGTTGTCGTTGATGATGCGAGCCATCTCGGGGAAGTGCCAGCCATACCATTCCTTCACTCTCATAGCATATGTGTTCAGCTCCTTGTCCAAGTCGTCCAATAGCGCAATGGCTTGGATGATCATAGTGTCCACCTTATCTGGCGAAAATTTCAGTTTGTGTCGCGACAAGCTGTGCGACAAACCGAGTGACATTGTGTTGAGATCTTCCGGCATGAGACCTGGGATGAGCGACGGCAGATGCTCTCGGATGGCACGGTAGAGGTCGGCGGTGCTCGAGTCGGACACAGGTGTGATTTGCAGACCAGGCAGCTTGCTGATGGCATTACCCAGCTTTGGATCGGCGACGGCCAGAGAGACCTTCTTCTCGTCCTTGATCGAGTTGAGGATGTTGGCGAGCACAGGCGTGACCTTGACACATATTCAGATTAGAATGATATTCACATTATTCGAAGCTCTATCGCGCATGAATAGCTTTACCTTGCCATCAGTCAGAGCAGCGGCCTCCTCCAGGGCAGAGGCAGCGCTGTCGAACTTGTGGAATTGCTTGAGCTTGAGCAGACTGCACACGCCATCTGCCGTTTCTGTTTCCTTTGCGATGTCGTCTCTCTTCAGCAGCTTCTTGTCCTTGGCCTTCAGCAGCGCATAACCCGCCGACGTCTCCGTGAGGATGAACAGCGTCATCTTGCCCACACTCGAACGACTGAGCGCTGCGAGAGGTCTGCAAGCTAATTGATATGGATGATGTCGTGAGTGTGTCAGTAACGTTGCTGCAGCGCGCTCTGCTCCAAAAGTCTTCTTTGGCGGCAGAGAGAAAATCGTCGGCTGGAAAAGCTTCAGTTGTTCCCGATCGGAGCTTGGACCATCGCCAAGACTTCGCGAGCCATCGAAACAGCAGTCGCGATGCACGCAACTTCCTGACACAATCGTCATGTAGTGACCGACCACAGCCAGACCTGCGATGGTAGCGTCGACATCGACAGCAGAGTACTTTGGCACCAACAGGCCAACGCCGAAGAGAGGACCGCCGTCTTCTACGCTCCTCGGTGGTGTAGGCGGCTCTCCCGCGCCGCGAAGTCCACGAACACCACAGCTCGGGCGCAGCATCTCGTCGCAGTTTGGCAGCCCAGGCACGTTTCGTCCGGAACAGGAAGATGTCATCATATACGAGCTCGGCGCCAGACACTTCTCAGCGGGCTATGCGGGGGAGAGCAAGCCAAGGTGCGTTCTGCCCTTCACACCAGATACCAACCGCCGGCCGGGAGACTATAGGCAGTACGATGCAGAGTACGTGAAGCGGTCGAGATCACATCGATTGCAGCAGCCATGGGCGGAAGGCTACGAGCTCTACAGGACAGACTTGCGGGGGCTGGACCTGGGCCTGGTGGAGGACAAGCTGGATCGTGCCTTGCGCACGGCCATGGCAGACTACCTACAGATCGATGTGACCAAGCCGCGCAAAGCCATTCTTCTCCTTCCCTCAATGCTGCCAACGCCTCTCCTGAACATCGCATTGAGGGTGCTGTTCACCCACTGCAGTCAACCACCTTCAATATCAGTCCTTACGGCCCCAGCCATGTGCTGTGTAAGCTCTGGTCTGAGAAGTGCATTGGTCATCGATATTGGCTGGGAGGAATCCATCATCACGGCTGTTGGGGAGTACAAAGAGGTGGCGCAGCGGCGGAGCATCAGAGCTGGCAAGCTGCTCAGTCAAGAGATGCGACACGCCCTTCAACTGGCCATACGAGCAAGTAGCGAAGCCCGCTCAGAGTTCACAGTCACATTTGACGAGACTGAAGACATTGTGTGCCGTCTTGCTTGGTGTCAGCAGAGGCAAGATATCGACGAGCATGGCAGTACCGTTCTGCAGCTGCCAGTGCCAGCCTCTGAACCTCCCGAGACGTATCCAATCCCTTTTGCACAACTTGCACTGCCCGCTGAAAAGGCTCTTTTTGCACCAGAAAACACCGTCAACGACCATGACGACCATGACTCACCAATTGCTTTTCTCGCATATCGTGTGCTGCTGTCTTTGCCATTGGACCTGCGCGCGATATGCGTCAGTCGCATCGTTGTAACGGGCGGAGTTAGCAAGCTGCCAGGCATCAAGCGAAGGCTACTGCAGGAGATCACGCACCTGGTGGAGGCCCGCGGCTGGGATCCCGTTGGAAGCTATGGTAGCGCCAAGAAGTATCATGAACAGGCGTTGAGGGAGCGATCAGCGAATGCTGGTCTACGATCAAAAGCGTCAGACGAACATGTGCCGGCGCTGTCACCACTGAAAATGCCTCTTCAAGAAGCTATACCTCCGGCAAATCGCGTACATGACGATATCAAAGATCCAATCACGATGAAAGCTGAGCGCGAAGCTTCCAAGGGAAAAGTGGAGATGGTTAAGGGAGTGATTAGAGGCATCGAAACTCTTGGCCCGTGGGCTGGTGCTAGTTTGATGGCGAGCCTACGGGTCAAAAGTGCGCATGAGGTCGAGCGTGACGAATTCCTGCAGCATGGCGTGCGAAACGGACTTCGGGATATTTGAGTCCAAACATGACGCTATAGAGTTCCTCGCACTATGTAAGGAAGACCATGAGCCGGGCATTATCGTCGCTGTTGAAACACTCGTCGAATTGACGTCGGAGGTAGTGCAGCTGCTAGATGTGTAGCTTCGAGGACCAGGTCCACAACTCTTGAAGACGTGAGGACGACATTTCATCTTTTAAGCGCGAGCATTTCTGTT
Source organism: Exutisphaerella laricina CBS 326.52 (assembly GCA_000504385.2). Taxonomy (NCBI): domain Eukaryota; kingdom Fungi; phylum Ascomycota; class Dothideomycetes; order Mycosphaerellales; family Mycosphaerellaceae; genus Exutisphaerella; species Exutisphaerella laricina. The sequence goes on from AWYE02000569.1 coordinate 49,467, forward strand.
GACTTCTCTTCCTTCCCTTCATTCATACAACGTTTCAACACTCTCCGCAGAGCAACAATTTACGTCCACCTCTCCAAGCACTTCAACAACCATGAAGATCCAAATCGCCACCGCCGCCCTTGTGGTTGCTGCTGCCGCACACGGACCGCACACACCTATTTATGATGCTCAGCTGATGACGCTGGCCCCGTCAGCTCAGCCGACCGCGAGTGGACTGCCGTCTCTAAGCCAGCTGGGAGAGTCCACGACGAGATTTGTCACCGAGAAACCTCATTACCCTCACGTCCGTTGCATCCCCGGACACTTCATGGGTGGTCTATGTTCTAAGATCCTTCGCCATAGCACCCTGACTACCTCTCCGTCAGGCGGCAGTGTAGCAAGTATGGAGGGCCACACCTTCGCCAGAACCTTCACGACCTCGACCTCCGCTTCAGCGACGGCACACGCTACGGAGATGACCTACCCTGCACCGCGCATGAGTCATCATCCCATCGCAATCCATTCTGCTCATCCCGCCACCGATAGAGCGGAACAGTCAACCGAGGCATGTAAGATGCTAGAGGGTAACTTCGAGGGTTCGATGTGCATTGATCCGGAACACGACCAATTGCCCCATGAGCGACGAGAGGATTAGGTTCAGGATCGCCTGTGTTGAGGCTGATGGATCTGGTGAGCTATCGCACGCCTTGTAATAATTACGGTGAGCCGGTTGCTGACTTTTCGGACAGTGCCTGTTCCCTACGACCACGATTAGCGCCGTCTCGACCAGCAGCACCGCTTCTTCGCCAAGTCAATAAGTTTTGAGGATGATGGCCAAGACTGGTGGATGAGGACAAAGCCATCTGGAGTAGATGAGGTGATGACATAGCGTACTACTGCAGAAATTAACAACGAATTGCGTCCAAAGAAGCCGAGCTTGTGGGGAGTCAGGTAATACCGTAATCCTGTATGACTGGAATGACTTCGTTTTTGTACTCTCGTAAAGCGCGCCGCACTTCACGATACCGCGATGCGTGGGCACGTTCGGACTGCAATCCTCACCTTCCTGTAGTCAGTCTGGCTGAAGCTACTTGTTGTAGCGTAAGCTATTGACGCATGACACGAAGCCGAGGGAATATCGACTTGTTCATCCCAGGCACAGCACGATAGGCTTCTATCCCCTCAAAACTGCTCGAGTCCCACGGACGCCCTTTTTCTCCCTCGAAAAGCGATAGCATCAAGAAAGAGAGCTTCGAATCGAGATGCTGAGACGGGACCTCCCTTCCTATGCCCCAAGCGCTATAGGGGGACTTCACGTGTGAGGTCACGCTTTGCAGTACTGCCCATCTACGCCCCTTCCAACGCCGTCGTGTAAGCCCCAACTCTACGACCGCCCTTCCAAAAACTTCTTCGGGATCTCAACATGTACATCCCTCACAAACTCGCCAAATCCCTTCCCCAACGCATCTAAAATCTTCGAACTCGTCACTCCCCTTCCCAGAGGGCCATACACGACAAAATGTACCGCAAATATATTCGGCATCTCCACCCTCTCGATGTGATACCACTCCTTCCAATCCGTGCCCATCATCTTCTTGAGCTGTGATTTGGTCATCAGCGAGCGGACCCAGTCCCATTCTGAGGGTGTGTGGACGAAGATTCCGATGTTGACGTTTGCACCCTTATCACCACTGCGGGCCAGGGCGATGTCGCCTAGAGAGTGTCAGCATAAGGGAGTTTTGTTTCGCGGGGGGGCTTTCACCTAATGGCGCTAAAATGGTTTCGCCGAAGGAGGGAAGGGAAACGGGGTTGGTGGGCTCGTAGTCTTCGCGCGGTGCTAGTGGTTCTGTAATGGAGGGTGGACCGACTGGATAGCGCGAAACGTCGTTTGGGGAGGAGTTAATGATATTCACAGCTTCAGAGAGCTGATCTTGACCGATGATGCCTGGGTAGAAGGCGAGGAAGGGTTTGGGTTGGGCGGTGCGGAAATCGAGACTGCTGTGGAGACCGGCGAAGTGTTGCATCGTGTTGGTGGCCCAGGCGGGGAAGGCTTTGGCGACGATGTCTTTGTCTTGAGCTTGCGCGAACATGCGGAGATACGTGGTTGAGGCGAGCTGGCAGGAAGGGTTTTGTTCAGGGCGCCCGACGCACTGATATTCTAGAGTGTCAAATTGATCGATGATGCCCCAGTCCCGGAGCTTTTTGCGATGCTGGGCTTCTTGCAGAGCGAACTTTTCGGCAGTCGCGTAGCCGGTCGCGTTGAGAAGGATCTCGCATTGGTACCCCCCTTTGTAGAAGATGGCCACTTTCGTCGTCGGCGGAGGTGCATAGCCTCTGATCCCACTGACCTTGACCCGATCTTTGCCCACGTCTTCGATCTTGATGGCGGCGGTGTCGGCTTTCACGTCGGAATTCAGATAGATATTGCCTTGCAGCTCGTACAAGAATTGGCATTTCACAGTATCGGCAGTCACGAAGCCGTTCAACGCTTCGTGCTTAGTAACAACACAGTCGCCGTGGACATCGACTTCGACAATCCCAAATCCCAAGTCCAGGAGCTCTTCGATATCGTACTTAGTAAACCCAGAAAAGTTGGCACCCGTGATGTAACTCGAGCATTCGATCAGGTGGCCAGCCACCAGAGCCCCAGCTAGAGCATCGAAGTCATCAGGAGCCCAATTGTGCCACCACGCCGCTGCTCCAATCACTGGTGAAGCATCGGCGACTCTGCCACAGATGATGATATCTGCGCCTTCCTCGAGACCTTTTCTGATAGCTCGCCCTCCCAAATATGCATTAGCGGATACAATCTTGTTACGTTCTTGCTCTGTGAGGAAGAGATCGGTATGTCTGGCGAGATTTACACCGGAGTTGTCTTGATCCAGATGGGGAAGGGATTCTTGATTCTGTAAGATGTCGTGGATCTTGTGTTTCAGATCATCGCCTTCCACCCATGCAACGTTCAGATCTAACTTCTTGGCCTTGATAAAGTCGTGGATCTTGATTGCCAGACCTTTGGGGTTGAGAGCGCCACCATTGATAACAATCTTGATCCTTTTGTCTGCTATTAGCTCGGCGGTCTGTTCGATCCCGTCCCAGGCGGTTGAGATCCAGCCTACATGGAGGAGGTTACAAGGTTAGCGATCGTCTCAGACAGGAAGGAAGGCTTATGCCCTTTGGCTTCGTACCTGGATGTTCACCTTTCGCCATGGCTTCTGCATCATTGCCAAGATTGACTTCTGCTGCGCATCAGTACCATAATCGGACCGCCGGATGAACGTATGGCGACGGACCTGCAAGGTAGTCACCAGTGATCACGTCGACTGGTCCATACTTGGCCTGATTGTACATCTGATACCCAGGATCAGGCACAGCACCGCTGCAATTAGCTATGCGGACCGGGCGTTGTCTGGAAGCCATTGTCCTGGTCTATGCTTTGAGCAAAGGCCAAACGACCACGTTGATCTGCAGAAGTCAATTCGTTGCTAACAAAGCAAGAAAGTATTTCGCGGCTTGCAGTCGCACGCCACTGATATCGTTTGATCGTCGACTGACTCGAAGACATCTTCACAATGCCCCTCTTTTGGCATAGCCGCAAGCACTACACAGTTCGGTTCCACGCACACATGCTTCGTACTGCCGGCACACGGTGGAGGGCGCCGTGAGCCTGACTCGTACCCTGAACGCATACATCATCGCTCTTGCCCCGCACGAAAGCTCTTGTGGGAACACCAGCTCGATCGACCTAGGAATGACAGCTCACAGGACACAACTTGTGCGTCCTTCGTCAATCCTTGCTTAAAGCCCTGAATCTGGTTGTTTTAATTCACGGGCATCTTTCGGCTTTAAACCTTCTTCTCGAGCTCCTAACTTCACCTGATTCAGTCACAGACTACGACACTGCTGCTACATGAGCACAATGGGAGAGAAAGAGCCAGAGAAGAACGATCGCAAGGAGACGGAGGGCAACACCAATGGAGATGCCGCTATTGTTGACAATGGAGAGGATGCGTTCGATCAAGCCGAAGCCAAGAACCCGAACCGGTTCTCGCTGCACTCAAGCCTCAGTATCGGCAAAGGCAAACAAGCAGGGGCGTATTGCGTACCAGAAGAGGCTCAAAGGATCTTGCGGGAACAGATCTTGTATAATGGTCTAGTACCCAAGTTGCCGCCCGAGGTCAAAGATGCTGGCAAGTTGGTGATATTCTCCGGAAGCGACCTCCCCAGCATACCGATCAATTGGCGCTTTGCGGAGAGCGCCGCCGCCTTGAAAGCATTCGAAGCAAGCATGCTGAACGTCTTGCGAAGGCGAAAGTATGGCAGTGAGCTATCAGAAGTCAATATTAACACGGACCATGCGTCTCTGTTCATCATGTCGCCTTTCCTTGCCAAGGTGATCGAGGATGGAAAGGCTAAAGAGCTGGTTGCTTTCGACCCAAAGGTGATTGAGAAGTATGGTTTTCCGAATGCAGATCTTCATCACGCTGGTGCCTCGCCCCACCGCGTTCTGGCAACGAACATCTACAAGACGAGAGACGGTCGCTTCTTTCATATTCATGGAAGCATGAATCCTGATCCTACACTTGAGGCGCTGGGAATGGAGCTAGATGGTGACCCAAAAGAGGACTACGACTCAGTCGTGAGTCGCTTCCAAGACGTGGTGGGAAAGCTTGATGCGCAGGATCTGGACACCTTGATGAACGAAAAGTTCCGGCAGGCTGGCACGGTCGCGAACTCGACAGAAGAATTCCTTGCGACCGAACATGGCAAGGCTAACAAGCACGTTGGACTGTATGAGATCAGGTCCTCACAAACGAAGCAGCCGCCATCTTGGTGGCCGGAGCATGACTCGATGCCATCATCCCCAGAAAGGCCTCTAGCAGGTTTAAAGGTTGTTGACTTGACCAGAGTGATCGCCGCTCCTACCATAACTCGTGGTCTCGCAGAAATGGGAGCCAGCGTCATGCGCATTACCTCGCCTCACCTTACCGATCTGTCTGGTGTGCACCAGGACCTGAACTGGGGCAAGTGGACAGCACATCTGCACCTCAAGGATGAAGATGATCGTCGGAAGCTGGTCGATCTCATCCGAGAAGCCGATGTCGTGGTTGAAGGCTACCGACCTGGTGTAATGGAGAAGTACGGGTTGAGTCGAAACGAAATTTTCGAGCTTGTAAAGGAGCGCGATCGTGGCATTGTCCACGTCAAGGAGAATTGTTATGGCTGGAATGGTCCATGGAGGCACCGGAGTGGATGGCAACAAATCAGCGATGCATGCTGTGGCGTGTCGCTTGAGTACGGACGGGCGATGGGTGTCAACGAAGCCGTCACTCCAGTGTTCCCCAATTCGGACTATTGGTGAGTCACTTCGGGTCGGGTCTCTTTGACATACTGACGAATGCTGTAGCACCGGAATCATTGGCTCGAGCGCAGTTCTGCATGCTCTGATCCGTCGCGCAGAGGAAGGCGGCTCGTACGGCGTCGACATAGCGCTGAACTACTACTCCCAGTGGCTCGTCAAATCAGTCGGCGAGTATCCCAAGGACGTTTGGCAAGATGTATGGCAGCGACACGACAAGCCTGTATTCCACAACTACCACTCAATGGTTTATCTGTTACCTAGGATGATGGATCTGCTTCACAAGAATGCATCCAGTACGCTGTTCAAGGATGAATACTTCGAGAAACGAGGGTCAAAAGCTGTCGGCCATGAGTTTGTCCAAGTCAAGCCAGTGGCACAATTCAAGGACAAAGTCGATCTCCGGTATAATGTTGGGACCAGAGGCAATGGTTACGATCTACCACATTGGCCGAACGACTTAGGCGTAGAGGTCGTCTCGTAACTTTGCAGCTGCATCTCAAATAATGTCTCATTTGGCAAGAAAGCTTTGGAAGGCCTTGTTATCGATAGCCACATTGCCCACAGCCCTCAATTTCTTCCGACCTTCCTTTTGCTTCTCGAGCAACTTCCTGCGACGGCTCACATCTGCAGCATGCAATTTTTGCAGGACATCCTTCCTGAAAGGCTTGATCGTTTCGCGGGCGACGACACGCCTGCCAGCTACTGCCTGTATCACGACTTCGAACATCTGCCGATCGACATGTTCCTTGAACTTGACAACCCACTGTTTGCCAATACGTTCAGCTTCGGAATAGTGGACAACTCTTGCGACTGCATCGACTGGAACTTTGTTGACATGCAGCTGAAGCTTGATGATATTGGCCGCACGGTAACCGGCATCCTCGTAGTCCAGTGAGGCATAACCCTTCGTAGCGCCTTTCAGCTTGCCGAAGAAGTCGTCCACCAGACGCTCAATTGGAAGCAGATACTTCAGTATGACTTGTGTAGCCGTAAAGAAGCTTATTGTCTCCTGCTGTCCACGATTACCCTCGCACAGCTCAATGACCTTGCCAAGGTACTCCTCGGGCGTCGTAACAGTCACCATCACATACGGTTCTTCCAGAGAGGCAACGTGCTGATGCACCTCTTGTCCTTCGGGGAACTTGTTCGGGTTGCTGATGATCTCCTCAGTACCGTCTTTCCTGACCACTTTGAAGGGCACACTTGGTGGTGTGATAATGATGCTGGCACCGTGCTCTTGTCGCAGGCGATCCTCGAACACAGAGCAGTGAAGGGTACCCAGAAAGCCAAGTCGCCAGCCGGCGCCAAGTGCTTCACTGCTCTCCTTTGTAATGACGACGGATCTATCATTCAGCATGACCTGGTTGATGCTGTCCTCGAGTTTCGCATAATCGCCCTGGTCGGTAGGAAACGCTGCCACAAACACCATGCTTTGAGGTTCTTCAAAGCCAGGCAGTGCTTCCACCTTTTTCCTGTTCCCGACTGTCGTGTATGTATCTCCAACCTTGGCTTCTTTGCTTTGCTTCATGCCGGGATTGAAGAAAATGTAGCCGACCTGACCGGCTCGAAGACATGACTGAGGTGTCTCGAGCGGGTACATGATGCCAACTTGTCCGACTATGTACTCGAGATCAGTCGCGAAAGACACCAAGCGATCGCCAGGCTTGACTGTGCCCTCGAAGATGCGCACCAAAAGCACCACACCTTTGTAGTTGTCGTACCATGAGTCCACCAAGAGCAGCTTTAATGGCGCATTCTCATCGCCAACCGGAGCTGGTATTTCGTTGACGATTGTTGGCAAGAGCTTCGACACATTCAAGCCAGTCTTCGCGGAGACCATCAAAGCATTCGAGGAGTCGATCTCGAAGGTATCGCGCAATTGATCGAGTACGCGCTGACAGTCGGCATGCGGGAGATCGACCTTGTTCAGGACAGGCACTAACGTCAGATCTTGCGCAAATGCGAGGTAGAAGTTGGACACAGTTTGTGCCTGTACTCCTTGAGAGGCATCGACCAGGATCAATGCTCCTCCACAACTGGCGTAACTTCTGCTAACTTCAGCGCGGAAGTCAACGTGTCCAGGCGTATCGACCAAGTGCAGAAGATAGTCTTCGCCATTGTGATTGTATATCATGGAGCATGTCTGCGCCTTTACAGTGATGCCACGCTCTCTCTCCACGTCCAGCTTGTCGAGAATCTGCTTGGCTCCTCCAGGCTCGATTGTTCCCGTCAGCTCGAGCAAGCGGTCGCTGAGCGTACTCTTGCCGTGGTCGACGTGAGCGACAATGCAGAAGTTGCGGAAGCGATCGATGGGAATCTTCGAGATGCGCTGCTCGAGGGCTGACTGGGATTTGGCTGCAGCATGCCTTTTTGCTGTTGTAGTCAGATAGCGAATGCCATCAGTGGCGAATCGTGCTATGGATAGTGCATTTCGCGGTTTGGTCAACTTCGAGAGTCCTAAAATGCTCCTAGTCGCCAGGTAACATCGTCGCATGAGTGTCGCTGTTCGTGTGCATGATGCAGCAATGAACATTGGACGAATATCCGAAGTTTCGAGAGCTCGGTTATCTCGGCTTGCTCGGATCTTGGCTGCTGCCGTGCCAACGGCGTTCGTTGACTTGCGACCTCCTCCACGAATCGTAGGACGACGACATCATTCAGTTCACCAACACGGCGTAAGAATGCCATCAGCGCGAGAGACTTCCGAAAAGAAGTCTTCTTCGTCAAAAGCAAAGTCATCAACATCCTCCGACAAGGCACAAACGCACAAACTAGCGCTGAAGGGCAGCGCGAAACTGGTCACAGAGTTCTTCGAGTTCGCATGCAATACTATTCTGTTCCAGCGAGGCGTCTACCCGCCAGAGGACTTTGCGCCGGTCAAGAAATATGGCCTCAACATGATGGTCTCGATTGATGACCAAGTCAAAGCCTATGTCAAGAAGATTATGAGCCAGCTTAGCAAGTGGGTGCAGAAGTCAAAGATCTCCAAACTCGTCATCGTGGTCACCAGCAAAGACACAGGCGAGCATGTCGAGCGTTGGCAATTTGACGTCAACATCTTCAATGACGACAGCAAGAAGAAGTGCGACACAGCAGCTGGCGACAAGGAGAACTCAGCACCAGAAGCAGAAGCACAGACGCCACCGGCGAAGAAGTCTGAAGCCGACGTACAGGCAGAAATCCAGGCACTCTTTAGGCAGATCACAGCGTCCGTCTCATTTTTGCCCATGCTCGATGGCAACTGCACGTTCAATGTCTTGGTGTACGCGGATGCAGATAGCGAAGTACCACTGGAATGGGGCGACAGTGACGCGAAGGAGGTCAAGAACGCGGAGAAGGTGATGCTGAGAAGTTTCTCGACAAATTCGCATCGCATCGACACTGTAGTGTCCTATAGGTAAGCCGCGATCGTTTTACCGGGCTGTGCCATGAGACTGACTGGGAACAGACTGGCGGACTGACACTCTTGTACTTTCGTTTCTGCTGTTATTGTAGTATAGTGTTGACCGGACTTGGAGGCCACTGGACAGGATATGGTCGGCGTTAATGATACGGATAGCACTTGTTGTATGTGGCTTCTGAAGGGGGGTGTTCGTATATTGGCCGAGTCAGGGTTAAAGTCCTTTTCACGGCTGCAGGTAGCCTATGTGTCCTATCTCAGGAGTCGCAACGAGGCTGGGGTACCACTTGGCGACGAGCACAGAAAGTCTAGACCGTCGTAGCTAACTTAGAAGATGCTGCTTGCACGATAGCAGGAGAAGCAAAACATGTGCAACGAGGATTCTTTGCTGGTACCGCTCGAACATGAGGCGTGTGGCGCTGCTTGGTCGAGTCAGAGCTTTGCCCCGTGGGCGCGGTCTTCTACATACGTACACACGTAGTCTGTAGCGCCTCGATTGTTCTGCTCGACATTGCTGGTACGCCTTGACGTGTGGCTTGCGCTTGGTGGCGTCGCAGCGGTTGTGCTGCCGGATCGCCTCGGACGTCATCCTTGTCGCAGCATTAGGTAGCAAACCCTCCTGTCGTCCAGTTTGGTACCGGTTCGCTTTGTTTCAAGGGATTTGTCGTCGTGCCTGACGCAGTCTCAGTCCGGACAATTTTGCACCATCGCCAGCGAGCATGCCATGAACTTGGCGACCCGAGACACGACACTGCCAATCTCTGGTTGCACAGCAGGCACCGCAACTCGGCAGAAGCACGCCGCGCACCGCATCTCTGCAGCAGCAACTTTTCCCTCGTTGACCTCACCTAATGACATCTACCAGTACCAAGCCCGTCTTACCAGGCACCATGTCCCAGAAGATGCGCGACAAGTCTCGGGCCGCTGTACGAAGCAAGGAGTGAGGCCCGCTTTTCTCATGGCCCAAAAACATCTCTCGCTACTGCTGCTGCTACCCGTGGTCGGATATAGTCTGGCCTGGTCATTCCTGCTCAATCCTTGATAGAGGACACCGCTCGATGCAGCCGCCCGCCAATTGTGCAATCAGAGTATGGCTGCGCCGTGTGTGCTGGGACTGGAATTCGCTCATCGACGTGGCCGTGATCATTCGGCATACGAGCCCAAACAGAGTTTCACCATGGCTCCAAATTACTGCAGCGCGAATGGTAGCTCACCGGAACCAGACATCTGCCGTCTCAACTTGCACCGAACGCTGCTGCATAATAAGAATTAGGAAGAGCGCTATACAATCGTACATAGACGGGCCGAAGTCGAAAAGAGTTGACGTGACCGGAGTTGCAGTGGTACAGAGGCTGTCCTCTGCTGAGTTAGCAGGACTTGCACCACAAAAGCGCCGCAGGCACGAGCACGAGACAACGTGCAACATTCACACGTTGCGGGGACTCCTACTATCACAACTGGCTGCCATGGCGCGGTTTGGATGTTCTGCCACCTTATCTATCACCAAGGTCCTACTCCGTGAGCCCTATGGGCCCGCGCGCCACTATGCTCATAATTTGTGATCCTGTGGCTCGTTCTGTGTGAGGCGGTTCTGTGCATTGCACACCGTGCAATGATCGTGGCAAAGACTAGATCTTCTGGAAAACCGAACATTTCTTACGTGGCGCTGGTTTCATTGTACTCCGTCCTGGTTCTGTCCTGCCGAGCCCTGAATCGTGGACGACAATCGCCCGACCGAGGACGGAGCCGAACGTGTCTCGGCTCTACCAGATATCAACAAGGGCACTACTGGTAGTGACCAATAGCTCTGCAGAACGATGTGACAATTCTACTGGCGCTGCCAATTCTGAGTTCTTCGCAATGGAATATGTTGAAGCTACTTACACTTGGTGCTGAGCATAGAGCGTGTGGGGCCGCTAACCGATAGGAACAGGTAACCTTAACTGGCCCCAGCGGCAGCTCTGCTCCTTTAGGCAGGACGCCAACCACTCCCGGAACGTGGTGCACCTTTCGAGACATGGATCAATCTCTCAAAGGCTCTTACAGGCAGTGAATCTTCGATGGCGCTACTGTGCTGTGGCGTGTTCAGATCCCGATACGCCATGACTTTGGTTCCGTCGGCATGGGTAGACGCAGATCATCTCATGGCAGAGTACGGCCACCAGGGTGCTGCAAGATCATATACTGGTCTGTAGCTTCCACATTGACAGTTCTCCCTCTGTTGTTATTAGCTGTACCACTCACGAGACCTTTGTGTCTTCGTCCTTTCGCTTTGACACATACACAATCGACTTTGCACGGCTTTATTGACCTTCTTCCTTTATTGTATGGGATAGGCCCCTACAGCCAGCTCAACCAAGATGGGTCTGCTATCTTACGTCAAGCCTGCTAAGAAGGCCGGCAAGAATGAAGAACCAACAAAGGACAACGGCGTTACAGAGATGACGGAGAAGTCTTCAAACACAGTGCCGTCAACGGCGTCGGCTTCAGGCACTGGAACACCAGCATGGTCAAGACCTGCTTCCTTGTATCCAACAGGCGACTTCCGCAACTCCCAGGCCGATGATATCAACGAGATCAAGTGCGATGTCATGGTCAACTGGCTATATCAGCAACAGATGGAGCGCTTATGGACTGCAGGCGGACTTGACGAAGGTGTTGTCCTGAAGAAGACTCGAGGTCAATACACATGCTGCCCAGGCGATATTGTCGATGAGCCATATGGGTTCTTCAAGGCTGTGGAAACCTTGAACGTTCGAGTAAGTCAAGTTTGCCTTGAAGGGTACGTGGCGTGACTGATAGACAGCTTAGGTCGCCATGACTGTCAACACTAGAGTCATCAAGCTCTTCTTACACAAGAATAATCGACCATATGTCCCACTCAAGAACGGTCTTCGCCTGCAGGTTCTTCCAGACATCTCATACCTGCCACGATGTCAGAAACATCAGTTCGCTGCATTCATTGCTGATCGCGGTCTCCTCGTGGTATGGGATGACGAGCCACGCCATCTTCTGGATCGTGCACACAAGATCGAGAAATCCCTTATGGAAATGATATGGGACGAGCCGGACGACGATGAGAGCCTCAAGAAAGATGGTCACGTTGCCGTTGACGAGGTATTCTCTGACGATGGCGAGGTCGCTGAGCGTGGCGACGTGGAGAAACCTCGACCAGTTGTCCTTTACCAGGCCTTCATAACTGGCGTCACGCTTCTATTGACATTCCTATGCCTGGGTCTAGGATTCGAAAAGGTGGCAGTCGAGACGATGGTTGACAACGAATACATCCGCCTGGCTTTTATTCTGGTTGTTCCATTACAGATGTGGCTCGCGCTCTTCTTTTTCCAGTCGGTTGTCGGCAACATTGCCCAGCTCATCGGACCTATCGCGCAGATGAACACCAATACCAAATTCTACTCAGGAGTCAAGCCCAGACGTCTGCGAAGGGATGCCGGTCCGCTTCCACATGTCACCATCCAGATGCCTGTCTACAAGGAGGGTCTTGGACCTGTCATCGAGCCCACTGTACGATCTCTCAAGGGAGCGATATCAACCTACGAAATGCAAGGTGGCACTGCCAACATTTTCGTCAATGACGATGGTATGCAGCTCATCTCAGAAGAAGACGCTCGCGCTCGCCAGGATTTCTACGATGAGCACAACATCGGCTGGGTCGCTCGACCAAAACACAATCCGAAGCCTGCCGAAGGAGAGGAGATTTTCCTGCGTCGCGGAAAGTTCAAGAAGGCTTCGAACATGAACTACGCTCTGTGGGTTAGCAACAGAGTTGAAGATAAACTCGAAATCATTACACGCACACCTGGTTGGACTCAAGAGGATGAGGCCGGTGCTTACCGCGACGCACTCTCCGAAGTTGTTGACGAAGACGAAGGTCGCACTTGGGCCGATGGTAATGTGCGAATGGGCGATTACATCCTTCTGATCGACTCTGACACACGTGTACCCGCGGACTGCTTCCTCGATGCTGTCTCGGAAATGGAACAATCGCCCCAGGTCGCCATCATTCAGTACTCTTCTGGAGTCATGAATGTGACGGACTCTTACTTTGAGCGTGGCATTACGTTCTTCACCAACCTCATTTACACTGCTATTCGATTCGCCGTAGCCAACGGGGATGTTGCTCCTTTTGTTGGCCACAATGCTGTCCTACGATGGTCTGCCGTTCAAGCCATTGGTTACGATTGCAAACTCGACTCTCGCGAAAAGTTCTGGTCTGAAAACACTGTCTCCGAGGATTTCGACATGGCGCTTCGGTTGCAGACCGCTGGCTACGTGGTCCGACTGGGTGCCTATACCGCCGATGGCTTCAAGGAAGGTGTCTCGCTTACCGTCTATGACGAGCTTGCTCGATGGGAGAAATACGCATATGGTTGCAGTGAGCTCGTGTTCCAACCCTTTCGCTACTGGCCAACACGCGGTCCTTTCACCAAGCTCTTCTTGAGGTTCCTCGGATCCAAGATGCCGTTCCCTTCCAAAATCACAATCTTGGCCTATATCGGAACTTACTTTGCACTTGCTTCCGCGTGGCTTCTTACGTTCGCAAACTACTTCCTTATCGGCTGGTTCAATGGCGCATTGGACCACTACTATATCGACAGCTTCAAGATCTACTTCGCTATCATCATCGTCTTCTCTGGACTCGGCAATGTCGCACTGGCCATTCTCCGATATCGTCTTGGAGAAGGAACCATATTCAGAGGACTCCTTGAGAATCTCTCTTGGATTCCTCTGCTGTCGATCTTCTTGGGAGGCGTCTCGCTACATGTCTCTCAAGCCATTCTGTCACACCTGTTCAGCGTGGACATGTCCTGGGGCGCAACCAGCAAAGAAGCATCGGATACGACATTCTTCCAGGAGATCCCAAAGATTCTCAAGAACTTCAAAGGAACGCTCATCTTCTGCATCTTCTGCACAGCAATGATGATTGCATTAGCATGCTTCGTGCCGTACTTCTGGAGAATTGACACCTTCACTGCGATATATCCTTTGTCGACGATCGTGGTTGGCCACTTCTTCCTACCCGTGGTGCTCAACCCAGGTTTGATGAGATTCACCTACTAAAAGCCGGGAGTTCCCATCAAATTTCTTCATGCTACGACTTTGGGAACGATAATTAGCGAGTCTGATAGACGGATGGGATGGACATATGCATAATACAGGCGCGATTTGCTACTATAGAGGAATTCATCTCGCTGTTGTACGACATCACGAGCATACCAAAGATAACACAATCGTTCTTCGAGCTGCACATGATCTCTGTTGCCACGTGCCTTCGATACAATGCCGCGCTGCCTCAGACGTTGTGACCAAGCGACTATCGGCACAGATCGCTCGATCAATACCGTCCAGCCATGGTTGAGAATCTTGACAACCCAATTTCACCATCCATATAGTTAAAGAACGTTATATTGCTCAATCAAGTGTAGCCTCCAGACATTCCAAGCTTTCGATAGCTGGGCGTCAACGCCGCAATGTGGAGGAGGCAATAAGCATCACTTCGTGCACCGTCAAGTCCTCTACTGCAGACTCCGCCTTCAGACATCCTCAACCCACGGTCCTGATACGGGGACGGGACGTAGCGTAGAGCATCACTATCCCAACATGGCAGTTGTCATTGTAAAGAAGAAGAGAGTTCAAGCCGCTTGGACGCATGCCGCGCTTGCGCCAACAACCCTGCTCGGCGTTTCCACTATCTCGGTGCTCTCGGCACGCGGCAGTAGCCGCGCAGGCTCTCCTGGGCTCGCCCGGTTCCAAGGTTCATGCTTGGGCGGTCGAAGGATCTTAAACATGTTGACTATTCACCTGCAGTAGCATAGGCGCTGGACGGCATTGGGAAGGTGCGAGGCGGTGACTGACGACGACGGGATCGGATGATCGACGAAGCTGCAGGCACATGTGAGCTGGTCTCGGTACGTTCCAGCAGCGGATAGTGAGCTCGAAGGTGGGTGTTGTGCACGTATCGGTCGGTGGGGGCCAGTATGGAGGACTTGCAGGCGCGGCACAGGAAAGAGCAGCGGGACTTGCAGGGTCGTGTTACGCAGAAGAAGAAGCAGGCGAGTAAGAAGACGCGGAAGGGAGTCAACGAGGAGTGTGACAGGCTCGAAACGGACCTAAAGGAGAAGCACGCGCAAGAAATTGCAGCACTTAATGGCGAGGAAGTCGATGGAGAAGCTCTACCAATCGAGCAGCTGGAGGATTTGACGTTGAAGGTAGAAGAGGAAGCAAAGACGAATGGAGGACAGGCCAGGGACGATGCTGCTGCAGAAACGGAAGAGCCAGAGGCCGCCGGCACGGCACAAGGAGGCAAGAAACGCAACAGGCAAAAGGATAGACTAGCTCGTCGCGCAGCTGTACAAGAAGAGCTCACCAGGCTGGCACAGGAGGAGGCCAAGAATCTGCCAGATCTCAAGCAGCAAGAGCGCGGCAGAATGCTGGAAGCCATGAAGTCTCATGGCTTGAAGGAGAAAGAGATACGCGCAGATGGGCATTGCCTATACTCAGCCATGGCAGATCAACTCGAGCAGCTTGATATTCCGCTCGGGGCAGCTCCAGATGATAAGCCGGCACTGGCATACAAGATCGTACGTGCAAAAGCAGCAGAGTACATCAGTACCCACCAGGACGACTTCGTGCCGTTCCTAGAAGAGCCCTTGGCAGACTACCTACACAAAGTACGAGACACAGGTGAATGGGGTGGCCAGCTCGAGCTCATGGCTTTGGCCAAGACCTATGGCACTGACATCAACGTGCTTCAAGATTTTGCACGAGTTGAAAAGATTGAGAGTGGTAATACCGATTCCAGCAAAGCTATTTGGCTTGGGTATTACAAGCATGGCTTTGGCCTCGGCGAGCATTACAACAGTCTAAGGAAGGTGCCTTGAAAAAAGTGCATACAGCTCGCAGACATTCTCAGCACAGAAAGGCATAGTGCCAAGCACGTACTCCTACAAGCTACGGAGGCACAGAGTAGCACTGAGCGATATCTTGGCAAGGTCCCAAGATCAACCTGCATAAGCTATCCGCTCCAAGAGACTCTCTTCTAAGATGGTACATGCACCAGTGGCTTACAGCTCTGCAGAGGACGCGATCAAGATCTCAACCCGCTTTGAGAATCCACCTGACTGGTCCGAAGACGACGCACAGAGAAGAGAATCGTGGCGACCACCCGAATCTGGAATATGAGGATAATGCAAACCTCCCACGGTATATGCGGAACATTACTTGAAACACCACCGACTGAGCCACTCGACACCAAAAGTTGACTGTCGAAAGTAATAAGCCTGCGATCACGAAGCGCACATAGACCAAGCATGGCCGTCAGCAAGTCATGATTCCATGCCACCTCGACATGCGCTTCTGCAGAAAATGCATGGCCAAGAGGATTGGAGGGGACAACCCCTGGACATACGGGACTCCATGCAAAGCAGCAAAGCGAGAATGTCAATCGCCATAAACAGCGTCCATCAGCCGGAATACATCGCTCCCACCCCTTCAAAAGAGACAGCACTGTATAGACTTCCAAGATCATCATTCATTGACGTACGTAAGCACAGATCTATCCTGATCCTTCTCCTACCCCAGCACAAGACCCAACTCTTCTCCCCTTCTGCAGCACAGCCTTGAGAAGAGACATCGGCGTGTATGTCGTGACACCAAACTCCGCGCTGATGTGAGATGCCAGTATGCATGCTTTTCGTGCCTGTGAATCCACGAGAATCCGTCGCTAAAGAACAGCAAAAACGATTACAAAATAAGATGACCAGCTGTGCTATCGAGCACAATGAAGGATGTTTACCTGGATGCGGATGTCACACCATTCTCGACAGTGATTGAAGGCCGTCACACAAGTCGCATGATCTGTCTCTAATGTCGTGGAAGATAGCCATTTCTTATGCACGTTCGCAATGCTAGGTACACTACGAAGTCTTCTGCCTTTTCGTCTCATTATCGGCGTCTTCAAAGGCACTACGTTTCATGCCTGTGGGTTGTGGTCGCGGAACGTCAGTTTCAAAGTCACTGACCTGGACTGGTAGAGCTGCATTTGTCTCCCCTTCAGCAACAGGAGTCTGAGGCATTGAATTGCTCGCGCTGACAACAGGTGTCATGGCAGGTGATGGCGTCGGCGCAACCGGCGTATTTGCGGCGACTTGCTGGGGCATTGACGGCCGTGCTGTCGAAGGCGGTTGGTTCTGATCCGTGGGCATTGCAGCAGGAAGGTTTTGAGCTTCTTGTTGTGCGTTGACCGAGCTCTGTAGCACGGCAACAGGTGCGCTTGCCGGTGTCAGCATCTCTACCCACGAGTCTTTGCTTGGTTGAGCCGGTGATGGATCGACGCTGTCAGGGTTTGCCGGTTCCTGCACATTAATTCGACCGGCGATCTCAGCTTCAGCTGCCATAACAGGAGCGCCTGGTGCTGGTGCCGGGTCTGAATTTGTTTCCACAGGCTTCACATGGTTCCATGGAGTCTGCTGAGGAGGTATGCTATCCTTGCTCTGAATTTGCGACTGTTGTGGCTGCGATACAGTACTAGGGGTGGACGGCATGACCGCCGGCAACGTAGCGAAAGTACCGCTGGAAGCCATGTTCGCTACAGGCGCCACGGCCGAGGGCGTCTGCTGGGCAGGCTGTGATATTTGTCGAGGCGGTTGCTGTGGTGAACATTGCTGACCTGCTACATTTTGTGGTGGCAGTGGACACTCTGGAGCAGGTGTCTGTTGCTGGACAGGTGCAGTGTAATGCTGAGCCATTTGCGGCGGCAGTTGAGCTGGCGATGCAGATTGGGAACAGTTGGCGGGTTGTTGAGGAGAATCCTGTTGCTGCACTTGCGTTTGTAGTTGACCTGTTGCTGACGACTGGCCTGTCGCAGATTGTAGCCCGTCCGCAGGTTGCTGCACGGCTTGTGCTGTAGGATGAGGCTGAGGCTGAGGCTGAGGTTGAAGAGGCTGTTGACCAGAAACCGGCTGCTGGGCAAAGCCAGTCTGGGGAGCAGGAGGGTGTTGCTGGTCAGTCGCAGGTGGTCCTTGGCCGCTAGCGGTGGCTGCTTGTTTTGACGCGTTCCGAGCAGCGGCAGTATCGGCTTGATCCTGCGCGAAGGAGTCGAAAATCCTTTTGATGGACGGAAATGGCTCCTGCAGCTCCTCACCCAGCTCAACCTCAACCTTCTCGCCGAGACCAGACGTGGCATAAGAGTAGTAGTTAACAGCTTTTGTGAAGGCTGCTTCTGCTGCCTTGTATTGATCTGATCCTGGAACGCACGCCGAAAGCCACTGACTTCTGAAAGCCATGATGGCAGCTACCTGCCGTTGTAGTGGTCCATCGATCGGAGGCTGACTTGGCCGTGAAGCTGCAGCGTTTGGCTGCTGCTGGGAACGCATCGGCTGCGTTCCGTACTGACCATTAGGTAGCGGCGGCGGCTGTTGGCCAGGAGGCACAGGCTGACCTGGAGCACCGTACCCATTACCACCCTGGCCGTAAGGACTATAATAGTTGCCTTGCTGCGCTGCAGGGTTGTATTGCTGATGACCATTCATGTTGGCCTGATTGTAACCACCAGAATATTGATTCGAAGGCGCATTTGGTTGTCCGTATTGCATCTGTCCATTCTGCATTGGCATTGGAGGACGAGGGGGTGGCGTCGGCTTCCGTTTCTTATTATCGAGTGGATGGTCAAAGTTGATGCGCCAAAACTTGCCTTTCCCACTTTTCCCAGCATCCACGAAACGATCGCATGACAATAAGTTGTGCCTCACACTACTCTGCCAGCCAATGGACCCTACTTTATACTTGTAGTAGGGCCATCTTTTCTGAATCTTGTCGTATATGGTCTGCAGATCGGCCTGGCCGCCATCAATACTTTGAAGAATTTCGTCGATGATGTAAATGTAAGTCATGTTAGGTTTCTTCAACTCTTCATCGTTGAACTCACTCTCCGGCTTGATTGGCGATGGCGATCTTGGACGTGGCCGCTGCTGCTGGAAAGCCAGCGCACCGTCTGCTGGCAGTGGTGTTTGGCTCTCATGTCCTTGGGAGTCTCGTGGAGGGTATTGCGTACTTCCTTCGATAGACGGTCGTGCAGCAGACTCAATGCTTGGCATCGGCATGTCTGGTGGCTGCTCACCTTTTGCCAAAGCTTTAGCTTCCAGGTCTTTCTGCCTTTGTTCTGTCCTGACCTGTGACAGTAGCGTGTTGAGATCCGGACATGGCTCGCCACGTCGCTCGTATTCTCTGCGTTTCCGCTTGATCCCAGATTCGTCTCGCTTAGATAGCAGTCCATTCTTGGGCGGCCGTCCAGGACCCTTGCGCTTCTCCGGCATTTGTTCAGGCGCCAGATCAGCAAGCACTGATCCTGGCTCGAGGTTCAATGGAACGACCGGTGGCGACGCTTGATCAGGCTTGGGCTTAGCCTCACTCTCCTCACCCTCAATACCGGACGCAGCAGGCTTCGGTTTCTTGCCTTTCTCTGCCTTCTTCTCATTGGAATCTGCAGCGGTGTCTCCGGTCGCCTCGGCTTTACCTTTGGCTTTGCCACTTGTCTTCTCTGGCTTCTCCTTGTCTTTGCCCTTTGCAGGAGCTTTCGCCTTAGCATGCTGCGACTCTGGTTCGAACTGCTTCTTGGCGGTTTTCAGTTTAATCTTGATCTTCGGTCGTTTAGCCTCCTCCTGCCGTTCCTCCTCGTCAGCGCTATCGTCCGCATCCGCAACACTCGACGGACGTCGAACGCGACTATCTGCAGGAGAGCTGCCGGTCTCGACACTCTCCACGACATCGTCAGGATCAGATGGCAGCTGAAAGTTCATGGCAAGGGTGGAGATGAAGATCTCATCATCGTGAGCAAGAGGTCGTTCCGTGCCTCTTTCCCAGTATTCGTCGTTCACAATAGCACCATTGCCTACCACGCGCAAGATCCATTTGCCATCGCCCCAGTGATTGTAGCTGAAGATGAGATGCTCTCTGGAGATCTTGCTGATATCGGTTGGGTTCGAGGGATGCACAGGCAGAGCAGCCCATTCGTGAGCATCTGGTCTACTGGCAGGGTCGATTGGTTCAGTGTGGAGAAGTTCATCTTCATGGAGATAGAAGAGATCCCGTGGAGCAATCGAGTTCGCTGACGACGAGTTGGCTTTCGTCCTCTTCCGGCGTCGTTCACTGTACAGTTCCGCTTCGTCCACTGTGTATGCGACAGGACCACCTTGCTCACTGAAAGTGCTCAAAAGGCCGCGTGCGGGCCGTCCTTCGAGGTCCTCGCCAGAACGAGAGGAGTACTCCTGAGCAGCATCGTCCCCAGGCTGTGAAGGTTGGCTGGGCTCTTGTCGGTATGCCTCGAGCTCTTTGTTGGCTTTTGCTTGGAGCTTCTTCTCCTGCTTCTTCTGAGCTTTCACAACCTCGGCGAACTTAGTGTCGCGTTGAATGATCAAATTGAGTGATGTGATCACGCAGTAGCTATTGCTGAACTTTAGCATGGCGTAGCCCTCGTGTGCATGATCCACTTCATCGCCGTCCTCATCAACCCCTACCGCAATTGCGGCGGATGCCCCATCAATCAGCTCGGTGGGGAAGGTGGGGACATCGTCAAGGGCACCCCAGGTATCGTGCTCAGACTTGAGCGCTTCCAGTCGTTCTCCGGGCGGTGCATCCAATGGCTGGGGTATCTCGAGGACATCGAGTGATAGACTGTTGTCTCTGAAGATATTGTCCGCATTGCCATCCTGTCCAGCATCGTCCTTGACAGGTTGCAATTCAGGCTCTGGCCCGACATGGGTATCGCGTATATTGCTCAGGATGCCATGGTCTGTGGAGTGGATCGGCGTATCGATGGACATGTGATCGTGGACATGATTCGCTGGAGGAGATTTACGGGGGGTCTGGGAGCATGCGGGCAGTTCGGATATGGTCATCTCGGCCACCGCAGCGGCAGCAGAGGGAGAGTGCTTCGCGAAGAGATCGAGTTGTGGTGGTTGCGCGGCGAGCACGCCTGTTCCGTGTGTTTCCATCGTTTGTGATGTGTCGAGGTGACCGGCTTCATTGTACTTGCGCTTGCTGCCAGAAATGATGGTTACGTAGGGGAGGTTGCGGTGTGCTGCAGCGTGGTTCGCGATTGCTCGCTGCTCGTGTGGTGTTCGTGCCTCTGCCTGGTGCAATTGCGAGCAAACGTGTCTCTGGAGGCGACAGTCTCTGAGACAATCACATGCAACCCCGAAGAGTCCTGCTGCACGAAGCTTGTCGGGAACGGATCGTGTATCTCGCTGCTGAGGTGAATGATCTGAAGGAGAGAGAAGTCGTTAGTTAGTCGGTAAGTGAAGTCTGCAGGGATAGTCTATGCGGCTATCTTGGCCAATGAGGGCTTCATGCGGGCCACCCCCACTCAGTGGCATCCGTGCTTGCAACCAGCACCCCTGGTTGTCCACTGAAATGTCATGTTTTTTACCCTCAGGTACCTCGCAACTCTATCAAGACGATTCGGCACGGTCATCAAGGTAAGCAGCATTACCAGTCACCGTTCATTTTTGCACATGTGTGCTCGCCATGTTCATGTTGATAAGGGACGTGATGCGTTTCTTCTGCTGCCATTCATGGGAGCAGCTGAATTCCCGCTACACCGCTGCTCCTCGACGGTCGCAATCACCCACACCAAACAGACATGAAACCCTTCGAACGTACCTGCACGAGGATCCTGCTCTTGCCATTCTGAAATGGCAGCCTCAGCAGCCAGGTCGAACCTCCAGCACTCGCCTTCGGAATCGGTCATACATTCGGCCCGCAGCCAAGGCGATAGCGGAGTTGTTCCGGTGTCGAGGGGACTCTGGCTTTGCCCTTCTGCTGCGCTGTCGCCGTCGTTGGATGCCGAGCACGAATCGACTGTCTTCATGTCAGCGAGCCGTGAGTCGTCGTGCTACAGCGGCGTTCATATACCACAGAGTTTCGCGCGCTCATCGACAGCATCGCTGTGCCCCTCGGGAAGTGTATCGTCCTTCAACCACCCGTCTGCCTCAAGCAACCGAGCATTACTTCCAAGGGTGTGGCTGAGCTTGAGACAATCGTGGGGTGTGCTCAAGATCTCTTTCCAACGAAGATCCTGAACCGTGCTGCTGTCAAAGTTGCACTCGCATGGGAATGCGACTGCATCGAGGATGTCCGAGTGATTGGAGAGGGCCATGGCCAAGAGACCTTCCGCCTCAGGCTTGACAGGCTGACATATGCCCACAATGCTTCTGCTGCCGAGTCTTCGAGCGATATGGCCTTTATACTTACAACAGACGACACTCGCATCAGCAGAAGGCCAATGCGGAGGATACTCGCCACTCAGAACAAATCAGACCAATTAGAGTGCAGCAGTACTGACTGAGAAGCACACAGATAGCTGCAGCAGCGTCTTGAAGTCGGCTTACCACCGTCGCCGAACGACTCTATCCCGATGGCACCGAAAGGGAAAGCCGGAAAGAAAGTCAGCGGTCCACCCACGACAACACCAAAAGCTGACAGGCCACCTGACTGGCCAGCCCTACAGCCATCAGTACCACCTGAATACCTCAGCTTTGAAGTCTTGTTATCCGACCAGATTCTCACGATCCCGAGACTATGGAGCACAAGCCTCTGCAAAGTCTACATTGGCTTTTTGGCAGGACTGCCGCTCCTCACGACCCCCGGCAAGCCGAAAAAGGGAGATGCCGTGCGGGTGAACGACCGATATCAAATAGACGACCCGCAGTTCGCGGCAGAATTGTGGTCAAAGACAGCGCTCAAGGAGCTTATCACCAAGCCCGTAATCGATGGGGTTGAACTTTCCGACGACGTGGCGCAAGATTTATGGGGTGGAGAGGTGCTAGGTCTCAACAGCAACATTCGCATCTACAGATACTCGAAAGGCCAGTTCTTCGATCAGCATTGTAAGTCAGAGCGGGCTTGCGATTCTGCAGCACATCATAGGTACCTGTCTCCGCTCAGATTGCGAATGTGCTCGCGATCTATGGTTCATATATCGCACGCGTTGTCTCTTGTCCAAGTTCAAAACGGTCGCGCACTCGCATTCCCGCGGATCACAGGGAGAAAAAAGGGCGGGCCTAGGGCTCAATTTAAGGCTGACTGTATCTCGACTTGTAGATGACGATTCAAACAACGTAATGTTCCCTTCGTCAAAATCTGCGAATGCGGTGGCCGCGAAAACTACGTGGACGCTCTTGCTCTATCTTAGCTCCCCAGCGACAGGATGCAGAGGCGGCGAGACGGTGTTCTACCCAGATCCACCAAATAAGCGCGAAGCTGCACCTCCGCCAGTCGTGGCAGAGCTTGATGTTGGGATGGCGTTACTCCACCGACACGGCAGGGAGTGCATGCTTCACGAGGGCAGAGAAGTGCTAGAAGGCGAGAAATGGGTAATCAGAAGCGATCTATGCGTGAAGCGGTGAAAGAGAAGAGTTTATGATTATACGTCAGACTCTTTGCGCACTGTTCATCACAACCGCGTTGCCTTGACCATCACGGGTATCATCCCACCAGTGGGCAATCTAAACTCTCTATGTCCCAAAACCCGCAGGTGACTCGCAATGGTACCCGAATGTATCGTCAAAGACACATACGTACTCCCGCCATCGTGCTCGAACACATCATCCAGAAACTCCTGCGTCCGCACATCATGCTCCTCATGCGTCTCCCGATGATCCGGCAACCACAACTCATCCTTCTCAGCAAACCCCTCCTCAACCTTCCACTCGGGAAAATGTTCCTGAATGTAAGACTTCGTGCTCCGTCTGTCACACGTATGCTCCCCCAACACCTCCCTCGCCAGTTCTTTAATCACAGGCTTGAACTCCCTCCCCGCCGGCAACTTCAATTTCGAGAACGTGATATCCGCCGTCTGCAAACAACGGAACATGGGCGATACATAGTACTTCTCTGGCGCAGGCATTTTCGCCCAGGCGATCTGCTCGCCGATGAAGTTGTGGGCTTCGAGGGCTTGGGATTCTCCGAGCCGAGTTAGGTGTGCGTCGGACCAGAAGAGATCGCCGTCACCGTCGAGTTTGGACCAGTAGTCGTCCCAGAGTTTGGTGCCGTATTTGGCTTCCGCGACGTTGTGGAAGCCTTCGCCGTGGCGGCCCATGTAGATGAGCTTGTAGGTCGTGCCGGGAGGAGACTGGGCGTTCAGGTGGGAGATGTAGTTGCTGAAGCGGGCCCAGGTTGGATCGTCTTTGGTATCTGGTGTGTCGGATGAGTAGGGTTGATCGATGAGGCCAAAGTTGTGTTTCATCTGGGGCCGTGTTAGAACAATAGCAATGTCATCTTTACAGGATGTTGAGGAGCATACATATGCGAAGGTGTTCCAATCGGTCTTCGGGTCATCTTGCAGGAAAAGTCCTCCTACGGTCTCGTACTTGAAGAGAGTGTCCCGTGGACGTGCATTGCCCATGACGTCTTCAGGGCTGTCTGAGGATGAGCCAGTAAAGAGATACCAAACGACAAGGAGAGTGAGGAGAATAGCGGAGCTGTATCGTTTCAGTACTGCAAAGGAGAACATATTTCGATCGGCCTACGTTGTGACGAGCGGTTTGCGGACTTCGAGGGCTCTCTGCATTGTAGGATTTTAGCATTTGGACAAGTGCAAGAACAGAAAGAACAAGTATCAAGCGCGCGTCTCAAGTAGGAGTTGCAAGGTGAGGTTGGTGTTACCGTCGATGAAACAAGTCTGAGGACTCGCCGTCAAGCGACCACGCAATGTGTCACTTCTGCAAACGGTGAGGCGACGATGCTTGTCAATTCCTATTCTCCTTCCTTCAGTACTCGACACGATACACCACACATTCAGTGCTGGCATGTTAATAGCTCGTCAGCTTCGAAGCAAAATATTGACGTCCGATGAATTTGCTACCAGAATTGACCAACAGCAGGACATACAACACCGGCTATTTACGAAGGTGAAGATAGCGCTAAACCTCTTACAACCAGTTTGACCAACTATAGGAAGGAGCATATCGTTCGTAGATATTCCAGATAATCTTCGCAATGGCTCTGTATTGTTGTAACATTATTGATCTACTATTTTCACCAGCATATGGTCGTACGTGACAGCATTATCTATCTGTCTGTTTATGTAGCTCCTGACGATATCCGTACAGGACGCCTTGCATGATAGACTCTGGCCAGCGCTGATGGCATCTTCTGCAACCCCTAGGGAAATGATGGAAGCAGTACCTGACTTCTTCAGTTCGAGTGTGGCTGTCATGCTGGAATATCTAAGTTCTGTGAAGCCCTGTATTCATCATCTCATGGCTCGTCATATGCTGCAATGCCTCGAGCGATGGGTGCTTGCGTCAGCGTAGGGCGTTCTGCCTCGGGACCTGTTCTACTAGCTTTCTTCAGCCTCGCGTTCACTTTCCGAAGAAGCTCGTGATCTTCGCATTGCCTTTCGTCGGCGTCTTCGCGACGCTATTGTTGGATGTGGCACTCCTTGTCTTGCTGGCGGGCTTAGTTGAAGAAGGCGGAGACTTCTCTGTCTTCAGTGCTTTCTTTAGCGGACTCTTCTCAGCTTCTAGCAGAGGTTCATGGTCAAACTCGGATGCCCCCCGCTTGATGCCTCTCTCGACCTGCTCGTCCGCAGCTTCAATGATGTCTTGGTCTTCGAGGCCAGCAGTGTCTTCTTTGATGCGTTGCGATATCTCCTCTTCGGACACTCCTTCTGGCTTCGGCAGAGGCGCATTGTCCTCCGTGTTCTCTGCCTTGATCGTGGTGCCACGGTTTTCGTCAGGATCATGCTTTATTTGAGTGCCACTCTCTTCCTGTTTGGCAGCTTCGTTTTTCATGGCAACGTCCTTCGCGGTAGCTCTCTGCGTGCCGAAGAAGTTTGCGATGTTCTTCTTGTTTTCTTTGGAGTCGATCGGCACCACAAAAGATGGGCTATTGTTACCGACTTTGCCTACACCCTTATCAACAGGGTAGCACTCCAGCTCGCCTTCGTAAGGCTTCAATATGCTCTGGAGTTCCTTCGACCAGCCAATATTGTTCGGGTCGAGCCACGTCTTCATATCATCACTGCCTGACTCCAGGATCACAGGCATACGATCATGCAAGAATTTCAGCTGTTTGTTCGAGTCTGTGGTGATTACAGTATATGTATAAAGCTTCTCATCACTGCCCTCATACTGCACCATATCCCAAAGTCCCGCGAAGCACATCAGCTGGCCGTCTTTGCGTTTGGCGAAATGTGGTATTTTGTCTTTGCCGTTGTTCTTCTTCAACCATTCGTAGAAACCTTCTGCGAGCACAATGCATCTCTTTCTCTGCTTCATAGTATTCCACATGCCACGGTTCTCAATCAGACTGTCGTCTCTACAATTGATAGTGCGCATTTGACTGCCATAGTCGGGAGGTCTCTTGGTCCAGAACGGAATAAGACCCCAGCGTGCGGCCTGCAGCTTGTACTTGGTCTCTCGCGTTGCTCTTCCATCTATACTGGGTTGTGATAACTTCGCCTTCTTGGGCGTTGTCTCGCCATCATCATCGCGGGCTTCCTCATCGCTATTGCTGGTACCACGGTCTGCGGTGTTCGCTCTATAGATCAAGCCGTGGTACCCTGGAGCGAAGTTGTAGGTCTGGCGGATACGTTCATCATCGTCGTCAGGAGCTTCTTCGGCCGGCATATTCTGTTCCTGCAGATTTCTCCGTACCTGCGACGGCGCCATGGACAGCACATACCGTCCGCACATGATCACTATGTCACATGTCTAACGGTAAAGTTCTTGTTGTGCAGAAGGGAGAGCTAAATGTACGGCGACGCGAAAGCTAGAACTAGAACTACTTGACGCGCTGGATGATGATGTCAACGCCGTAGATTTCGATCAAGTCCCATCAACCATCCATTAACACCAAATACTCACGCAATGTCGGGCCGACCGACTTTATCACTGCCTTTGCGGCAGTTTATGAGACATTCGACGACACCCACGAGACGGATACACAATGCAGCGAAGCGACCCATGTTCCAGCGGCCAACATGCCAATGCCAACCTGGATTCTGGAGTCAGAAGACGTTGGGACGACGATATCGAAGTCAGAAGACGTTCGGACAGAACGCGAAAGAGCTTTTCAGCAAGCATCCGTTATCTGTGACTATGGCGACAATATGCATTATGATCGGCGCTGGTGGTATAGTTTATGCGAATTATTTCTACCAAAACTATATCATCGCCTCGTTCCACAAGTACCCGGAGGAAGTCGCAAAGAAGCTGCGGAGGGCCATATACTATACCAACGTCGATCTTCAGCCGCAGGAAGCCATCAAATACTACCGACAGTCGCTGGAGATTGCCAACGAGGTTGGCATGGATCCTTTCAGTGACGAAATTATTGGCGTGAAGATTCAAGTAGCAAAACTCATGGAGGACATCCAGCAATGGCACAAAGCGATCGAGGTATTGGAGAGAGTGCGAACGGATAATCTTGCCTGGTTGAAGCTGTTTGGAGGACTGGACCACAACAAGAAGAAACGGACACAAGTGCTAGCCAAGACTGTTGGCATATCCGTCAAGCTGGGTGATCTGTACGGGACTCCTGCCGTGTGGGATCGTGACATGGCGCAAGAGAGACTGGTTTGGGCAGTAGAGACAGTGCTGAAAGAGCGTCTTAGACGGCAAACGCAAAATGTCAAAGAAGAGGAGGAAGGCGGCTGGATGAGCGATGAAGAGATTGGCGCTGTGCTGGAGTCGATGGCTCATGGCTACGAAGCGAAAGAGCAGCATTACCTCGCAACGCCTCTTTTCCTTCAAGCACTGAGCCTATACCCGAGCAAAGACTGCCATCAAGTCATTCTCATGAACAACCTCGCCTCCAGTCTGGCTCAACAATCTCCTCGCGCAGCGGCTGAAGTACAAGCATTTGCCGACTCAAACAACCTGAGCTTACGACCAAACGGGCCGCCGGCCTCGAAGGCATTCATGATTGAAAATGCGAAGGCATGGGCACAGAAGGCATTGGATGTCGCTGCAAGTATACAGCCACCAGTTCGCAATGAAGAGTGCGACATAGGGTGTGCTGTAGCAACGCACAACCTTGGAGAATTCGCAGAGATGAGCCAGAATATAAGCCTGGCGAAGAAAAAGTACCAAGAGGCAATTGGCATTGCACGAGCCATTGGATTCGAGGAAGGCGTTGAGCAGAGTTCTGCCAGGTTAAGGGAACTTGCGAAAACCGGTTGAGGATGAACGATCTCGACTGCGTGAACCCATTACGAAATGATGCAGTGGCCTTTAATCCTCTCAAGATCCCAGAGGACCGCGTCGTTTTCTGTCGCAGTTCAAACCGATCTCAAACAGGAAGCCATCATTGCAGCTTGAGCCCGACCCAAATTTAAGAAATGCCGTGGCGACCGATAACCACTTCTACTGCAAACACCGCGTCTTTCAGCACGAGTACCGAGTCTTCGTGAAGTTACTGAGAAGGTAGATGGCAAGGAATCTCCATGCGCTGCGAACCCCACGTCCTGCAAAGGTGACAAAGCTGAGCCTTCACGACTCCTCACGAAAGCATATGCAGCAAAGGAACTTAGCGAACTGCGGATTACGGCCGCTAGACGCTCGGAAAGCATGTGGTCGACCATGCGAGCTCTGCGTTGTGATCTGCACGTTAGCGTGCATGAAGCGTTTCTCTCGTGATTTGGTGAATCTGAACTCGAGGGTGTGGTCAAGTATGCAGAAGCTCAGGTTTAGTTTGAGCTGAGTTGTGGTTTGAGGCAGGTATGCATAGGCGATAAGTCAGTGTGCAGGCTGATCGCGTACCAAGAGTGCTTTGCAGGACGATACTGCATCTCGTTATGCCATTTCCTACCGTGTCTCGGCTTGGGAACTGCTCTTGTTGTCTGTACAGCTTAAGTCGCACCAAATCTGATCACCATCTCCGTCTACCGATGCTCAAAGTTGACACGTAAGCTACTACAGACGCTGATGCAGACCATGCTGTATTGCTCGTTCTGCTCATTCACATCGCCTACCACATCTTCCAGATCATGTGTTGTTCGGCTGCAACGTAAAAGTCTTGTTTGCCGTCGGCAGGCTTCCGAGCCGATAACGCAGTGCAAAGTCGGCCACGCTGTCAGAATTGAAAAAGTGCACGCGGAGACATCTTTGAGGGGTCTCGGGAGGATACGAGATTACGGTACTCAATACAAAGGGTCGAGGGGAAGGGAATATCTGGTCTGGTAGAGACATTGCTGGCTGTTTGGTAGCTCGGCATGGTCCCGGAAAGCAGCCAGCCACTCGGCATTTTGAATGCTCTTTTCATGGTATTCCAGTGTCAATCACAGGATCGTGGTACTCATGGCCGTTAACGTTTACCACATGTCACCGTGCTCTTGGCGCCAAGTCTTCCAGCTCGCAAGTCCGATATCGTTTGTGTTTAAAATGCGCGGAAGACGGGAGTGAGTTTACGAGTAGCCGTGATCCAGGAAACCAAGCCTTGACTTTTATGGTCAAGTCATAAGCACGTGTAAGTGGTCCCATCGCATGAACACCATCGAAGGATGCATTGCCTCCGGGGAGCAAAATTAGCTCGTCAGAACCCACGCACATTGTTGTAAAGCTGCGCCTGCTCGTTAGGAAGTTGTTGCAGCGACGGGCGGTGCCAGCGGGCCATCGGGAGGGGAGAGGCGTCACGTACAGTAGTATACAGGAGTGATGCAGATGTAGCGCTTGAGAACGACGTTCGGATTGGGCGAAGTCCTGAACAGACGAGCGAGGGCTGAGACGGCACATGTCGGCTCAACCTTAACTGCCTTCTACCGCGCGTACATCGTTGTCTGCCGCCGACCTTCTCGCATGGCGCTTGTTGTCACTATGGCCCTCGTCACGAAGACGACATGCGCACTCCTCGCTTCTCTTACACCCTTGCATATCTCGCCGGTGAGCAATGCCGCATTCACACTCTGGCCGACGGCGAAGTGAGTGGGTCTTGTGAAGGCAGCCGCAGACAGTCATAATGCACGCCCATCGTCGGGCCTGTCCTCGTTTCGGCACTTTCTAGTCTAGTTCATCCGGCATCCATCTTGCATCCTCCGACACGAAAC
Organism: Exutisphaerella laricina CBS 326.52; assembly: GCA_000504385.2. Taxonomy (NCBI): domain Eukaryota; kingdom Fungi; phylum Ascomycota; class Dothideomycetes; order Mycosphaerellales; family Mycosphaerellaceae; genus Exutisphaerella; species Exutisphaerella laricina. Next base: position 79,272 of record AWYE02000569.1, read on the forward strand.
TCTGGCCCACCGGGAGCTGCATTTGTAGTGATACCGTATCCCCCATTGGCGGGCATTGTAGCTTGCGTGGTGTTGAACGATCATGGTTGGTCGATGTTGGGGAATAGAATGCAACCTGGAGCACCTTGTTGCGAGTTGCTTTCCGGAAGGACGCACGCTCTGCTTGACGACCAGCATGTTGCCAGGGTAAGCGTAGTTCATGGAGAACTAGGCTGGGGGGACATCGCATGACGGAGAGGCTTCCCGTTCAAAAAGTCGACTTGTCCATCAATCTTGCGTTCTGCGTTCACTTACAAGACCATTGTGCCGCCGAGCTGCTGCTGCTCTGACCAAACGCGGCTTGGCGCGTTGTACACCACCTTGTGAGATAAAAGCATCTACGCACCCTGGTAGCACGAAATCACTTTGCAAAAGAGCATCTGCGAAAGCGCGACCCAAGGCTCTGGACCCGAACTGTTGCAGTCTCCTTCAAAATGTAGCCCGCCGCCGTCGGAATTTCGCATCCATCACAAGCTCCCAACACTCAGTGCATTTGGTCGTTTCAGGTCGACTATCTCTGGAAGAGAGGTTTGCTCGCGTATCATCATGTATGTTTTGAAGTGCGTTCACCTGTATGCTCTACCAACGCTAATCTAAGTTACCGAGCCGAAGCCACCACTTTTTGACAATTTCATCTGGGATCATGTCGTCCCTGTTCGCGCTACTATCGCAGCAGACTCCCAACCTCACCACCAGGAAAGGATTAATCATCCTTGGCTTGCAGAACGACTTCGTACGGTCTGATGGGAAGCTTCCAGTAAGGGATACTGGCTATCTGCAGCGCATTGCCAAGCTTGTCCCGCAATTCCGCGAGTTTGGCGATGTCATTTGGGTTCGTAGTGAGTTCGAGGCCAATCGACCGGTAAATTCATTCGACACCCCCGGCGATACGGTGGTCGTAGGAGGTTCCGATGGTACCGATGAAGGGGTGCTAAGTTCTGGCGATGAGAGAGAACCTTCGCCTGTCCCACCTAAGAAGAGAAAGGTAAAAGCTGCTTCGCTTCCCATCAACAGACCGAAATGCTGATTTGACTCAGTCATCCCCGCAATCTTCTGCTTCATACTCAAATCCTGACCATGGCGAAGACGACGAGGAGCTTTTCTTGACCCGCACATCGAGTAGAGAGCCATGCAGCATCCGCGGCAGCCGCGGCGCCGAGTTTGCGGATCAGGTTAAGCCATTGATTCAGCATGGAAAGGACTTGCAAGTTGTGAAAAGCCACTATTCGGCGTTCGGAGGAACATCACTACTTTTGACCCTTCGGTCGAAGTTAATCACGGATCTGTATGTCTGCGGGAACATGACGAACCTCTCCGTGTACGCCACCGCCATGGACGCGGCACGGTATGGAATCGAGATCACGTTAATTCAGGACTGTCTCGGGTACCGCAAGCAAGACCGGCATGACTTGGCAGTAAATCAGTTGCGGGGTATCATGTCCGCACAGATTACCAGCAGCAGGACGATCATAGACGAGCTTCGCAACCCATCTGCTGAGGCCAACAACGATCCCGACGAAGATAGCGGAGACGAAAGTGATGGTCCTGAACCGGAAGAGAAGGTAGCAGCAGCTGAAAGACGACACGCGCGACGAAACAACGAGGAGGCTCTGGAAGTGGACAGTGATGCGAGCGATGACGAGGTATCACTCCCAAACGTACGTCCCTCCGGCCAGCGGCTCGATCGCAGGCTCGACCTCCGCTATCGTAACAATTCTGGCAAACACTCACTGAGTATAGCTGGTGCGCCGCGAGTCTTCGCTCACCATTCACAATCTCCGAGCTCTCAGCCTGAAAGTCGCACCCGCGCAAGGGAACCAGTGTCTCGAAGATTGCAAAGAAAAGACAAACCCAACCAAAAACAAGACACGCCCTCCAGTCACAGCCGGTTAGAATATCAATCATATAACTCACGCGAGTGTAAAAGAATGCCTTGGCTCGACCTACTGCCAAAGTCCCCAGAACCGAAATCCCCTTCCCTGCGTACCAAGCACCGTGGTTGTGCAGCACTTGCAACAGTGTGCAGTTTGCCAGATTCTACGATTGCAGAGTGGGAAGCTATGCATATTGCACGAGAAAGGGAACGCGCTGCCGCGCAGATCCAAAGAGGCAGGCCGCTTTTGGGAGAGGGCAAGAAAGATGGGAGTACTGGGTCCCGCATCTCGTACGACTTACTTCCAAAGGATCTCGCCGAGACGACATTCGGGCTGTTGAAGTCAGAAGTCAGGTGGCAAAGTATGTATCATCGTACTGGAGCCGTGCCACGGTTAGTATGCTGTCAGGGTACCATTGAAGAAGACGGAAGCATGCCAGTATACAGGCATCCATCTGATCAGACGATGGCGGTTCAAGCCTGGACGCCGGCCGTGGACACGGTCAGGAAGGCAGCCGAAGCTGAGGTGGGACATCCTCTCAATCATGCGCTGATTCAGCTGTACCGTGGCGGCAACGACTACATCTCTGAGCACTCAGACAAGACTCTGGACATCGCGCATGAAAGTAACGTCGTTAATGTGTCGTTTGGAGCGCAGAGAACAATGCGCTTCAGGACAAAACGCACAGCCGAATTCGCTAGCCAGAGGAAGAATTATCCAGTGCCTATGCCACACAACTCGATGATTGTCATGTCAATGCCAACGAACTCCGAGTACTATCATGGCATCAAGGCGGACAAGCGACCACTGGTGGAGCTCTCAGACGTTGAGAAGGCGTATGACGGCCATCGGATCAGCTTGACTTTCCGCAATATCGCGACATATCTGGATCACCACTCGCGTCATATATGGGGTCAAGGAGCTACAGGGAAAACCAAGCAGGAAGCTCGCCCAGTCATTATTCGTGACACGGCTGCCACCGAGCAAATGCTGAAGGCTTTTGGGATGGAGAACACTTCGACTACGATGAGCTGGAGCGAAATCTATGGGAATGGGTTTGATGTTCTACATTTGCGATAGCAAGCGGCAGACGCAATCCTCCGTACGGACTTGTTCGGGTAGGACTGGCTGCTTCGTTGCCGAAGGTGGCACGAAGCCATGCTCTCTCAATTTTTTTGGGTGAAGTTGCAGAAGTGCCGCATGCTTCACCATAGTCTTCGAGAAAGTCTCGGTTGGCGGTTCAACGTTCTGCTTAAATCCTTCACATGCTCGATTACTGATTATGAGCATGTCGCCTGCCTTCCGGCTTCTTGCCGGAGACGATCGACTTGAATCCTTCCGCGATTGCTGCAACAACAACGTCAGTCTCTTCTTCGTATCTACATCGGCGCATCACATACTCAGTACAACGATGGCCACTAGGTACTGCACCATCTGCGCAACCCATCTCGCCGGGCCCCAGAGCTTGTTGTCTGGATCTTGAACAGTTCCAGCTCCACGGATGAATTGACTCGACTTCGACTCCTGTTGTTTGTCCGACATAGCGAGCGATTCTTGAACACTGTGATGCAAACAAGCTATTCTACACCTCAGGCGCTGGGCTGGTTCTTAAGACGATACCAAGAGTTCTCGGATGGCAACGGAATGTTAAATGCCAAAGGATTGTGCCAAAGGCGGCTGTACAACAGGTGTGTTTGTGCAGCGCATTACGATATTGTGAACGTCACACAACGCCACTGCGCAGCAGATCGTTTAGGGGGGGGCACTTTGGTCAAGATTTGGCCGATCCCTTTGTTCCGTTCACTTGTGACAATTCCACTTTTCACATTAATGTACCCCCTATGGCTGCGACAGTGACGGCTTCACCATGAGCAAGATATCTTTCGCACATGTAACTTCACTTCACGCCGTGTGATTTCAAGCACGATTCTGTGTTGGCGCGAGCCTTTGTCGCGGGGCACAGGCCGGTTTCGCTCGGCAGATGGTCGGATCGCTGGATGAGGCAGGTGGGAGAGTGCAGTTATACACAGCTACGTAACAGTAGTAGTATACAAGACAAGCCATTTACTGTTTGCTGTCGCATTGATTGTGTCTTGAGGAAATGCTTATCTCGTCACCATAGCCGCAATACCCACTCTGTGCCCTGGCGATACTGCTCTACCTTTCCAACCTTACCTTTTGAGCCACCTTCTCCTCCGTTGCTGCTCGTAGCTCTTCTTACCTTACCAGATACTTTTCTCTCGAATCGGCCAACTACACAATGCCTCTCCACCCGTCAGCGCTGCATCCGGAGAACAAGCCCGAATTTGCAGCATTTTCTTCAAGAAGATCCGTAGTCCACAGCACCAAAGGGATCGTAGCATGCACGCAACCACTGGCAGCAAAATGTGGAATCGAGATCATGGCCAAAGGCGGCAACTGCGCAGATGCTGCAGTAGCTGTGGCAGCAGGCTTAAACATGACCGAGCCGGGCAGCACGGGTATAGGAGGAGACATGTTCTGCTTGTTCTACAACGCGAAGACGAAGAAGGTACATGCCTTGAATGGATCTGGTAGGTCCGGTGAGAGGTGTACGTTGGAAACTATAAGAAAGAGCTTGGGATTGAATGCCGGCCAGATCGGAGCTATACCAACGGATAGTGTGCATGCAGTCTCTGTGCCGGGTGCGGCTGCTGGGTGGGTAGATGTTGTGGAGAAGTTCGGCAGTGGGAAGGTCAGCCTGGAAGATATTCTTGAACCTGCTGCGAAGTTGGGCGAGGAAGGCTTTCCTGTCAGCGAGGTGATGGGCCGGAAGGTATGGACATTCTCGGGATAACTGCCACATCATTGCTGACAACGTGTAGTGGCAAGATGCAGAGAAGCAAATCAGACGAGCATCACCAAATGGCGCGGAAATGCTGAAGAAAGATCCAAAGGCCCAAGATGGTTGTCGAGCACCACGCCCGGGCGAAATCATGAAGAACTTAACACTAGCTCATACGTTTCGCACCGTCGGTAAGGAAAAGAAGGCAGGATTCTACCAGGGGAGGATCGCAGAGGAGCTTGTCAAGGTCGTACAAGACCTGGGCGGACATCTGACTTTGGATGACCTCAAGCACCATGCAGAGCTGGGCTCAGAAGAGGTAGAAGCAATCAGCCTGAAGTTTAAGGCGCAGGACATCGCGAAGTCACACGGCAAACACATGCACGATCAAAGCGAAGGCGGCGTCGAACTGTGGGAGCACCCTCCAAATGGCCAAGGTATTGTCGCATTGATGGCACTAGGCATAATCGAACAACTCGAGAAGAGTGGCAATATCCCCAAATTTGGACCGCAAGATCACAACTCCGCGGCATACATACACGCCATTGTAGAAGCACTCCGAATAGCCTTCGCGGACGGCAACTGGTGGATCGCAGACCCCAACGTGTCAAAGGTTCCCAGCAAAGAACTCATCAGCCCAGAGTACCTCGCCGAGAGGGCAAAACTCTTCGACCCGAAAAAAGCCAGTGCCTTACTCGACCACGGATCCCCAGCACACAACCACTCCGACACAGTCTACTTCTGCGTCACCGACAGCGAAGGCAACGGCATCTCCTTTATAAACAGCAACTACGCGGGTTTCGGCACCGCCATCATACCCAAAGGATGTGGCTTCACCCTTCAAAATCGCGCAGCAAACTTTGCACTGCAACCGCAAAACCACCCTAACATCCTGGAACCAAAGAAGCGACCATACCACACGATCATTCCCGCACTCATTACCAACGCCAGCGATCAGAGCTTACACAGTGTGTACGGTGTGATGGGCGGTTTCATGCAACCACAAGGACATGTACAAGTACTGATGAATCAGCTCGTCTTTGGGTACAACCCTCAAGCAGCATTAGATGCGCCGAGAGTGTGCATCGGCGCAGGTATGCCTGATGCGGGCGATGTCATGGACAGGACTGTCTACCTCGAAGAGGGCATTAGTCAGGAAACTGTCGAAGGTATGAGAAAACTTGGCCACAAAGTCGAAGTCGTCACAGGTCACGGCAGAGATCTGTTCGGAAGAGGCCAGGTCATACGGTGGCACAAGGATATTGTCGAAGATCAGGGCATCTGGAGTGCTGGTAGTGACCCAAGAGGCGATGGCCATGCTGTGCCGGCGATATAGTGCCAGTCAGAATCATAACGACGGTTCCAGATCAGGGCGGCATTACATCAGGTGAGTATTGACAAAAGCGCGTTGTGAGCTCGTAGCTCAGGCCGAGCAGTCAGGCTCTACGTTTCGAATAGTTGCTTCGTACTATCGGTCAAGAAGACTATGCTTGCGGTGGTGGCAACAGTCGAAGCGCGTCGAACGTCGGAGACTCTACATCACTGCAGGAAGCTGAACTCGCAGGACAAGGTATGTTTACTAAACTCTAGGTACAGACAAGACTATTCAGGAACTTTCAGTTCCTCGCTCGCCGTCGCTCTTCCTCGTAGTTGTCGAGATCCGCCGGCGCCCCTTTGTGGGCCGACACCTCGACAGGGTTGCGGGTTGCAGCGGCGGTCATGTCTTCATCGATCGCTTCATCTTCCTTGTCACACTCGTGGTCTTCTTGTTTCTTGCCTACGATGCTGGAAGTGGTGGCGATGGTAATGCCGAAGTTCTGCTTCATGGTGGACACGACCAGACGAGGAGGAGCCTCGACGGTACCAATGACGGTCGAGGTCGGACGCACCATTCCCACGGCGAGATTCTTGGCGCCTGCGTCTCTTTTGTCGGCGATACTAGAGACTGTGGTACCACAGCTGCGGGAAGACAGTGTTGACGAGGGCCCCGCGGATGAGATCGAAATCGACGATATTCTTGGAGCTGAGTGTTTCATGGTGACAACGGAGGATGATGGACTGTGTGCCTCAGCAGTGGTAGTCGGAGATATCAACGAAGATTCCTGCGAGTTCGGGTCGACAGTGCTGGAAGCGTCCTCGTCAGTCGAGGAGCTGTCCGAAATCATCGTCGAGACCCATCCCTTGGCCACAGCGATGAGCCTCTCGAGTGAATCGAGAGCCCAGTTTGCCAGAACAGGCCTCCACTGCTCCGTCGAGTCGTCGTCGTCTCGCGTGTGTAAGTCGCGAGCGTCGACGTCGATGTGTGGCACATGCGTAACGTTGGTAGGAACGCTGTAAACATCGCACGTCAGCATAGTCGAATCTCAACAACGGAGTGACTTACTCCTGGTCCTCTGCGGATCCGAAGGCGTTGGCGAGAGCATCGATAATGGTGCTTGTCCAATGTCCTGCTTGCATGTCGACGTGATTGTCAAGGAAGGTGATTTTAAGATCCTCGCCGGCAGTCGACACGTCCAGTTGAAGAAAGTCGTTAGACTCATGGGTGCGAGGAATGACACCAGCACTGACGAATGTCACCGCGGTGGCCGCCGTGAGGAGTGAAGAGGTAGCGACCATGTTGAGTGATGGCTGATGCGTGCAGGGATGCTGAAAACGATGCTTGGGAAGGGAGACGAAAGTAAATGCGGAATATGTCGGTGAAATGTCAATGTCAATGTCAATGTCAATGTTGATGTTGAAGAAGTGAAAAGAAGAAAAAGTCGCAATCAAGTGTTTACCAGTCTGCTCTCGCGCTTGCCAAGCTTGGTCGGTGGCAGTCGCGTCTCCCTGGAGGAAAAGGCACGCTCATCAACAGCCCCCTTTGCCCGAGGGAATTGAAGGCAGTCGCACCTTCCCTCTCCACAGAAATCCTACCCCGGGGGGAAGGCACGTCTGACAGCATCGTCGGCAGTGACTACTGACTAACCAACTCAGTAACTAACTTCCCTTCCATGCGAGCATTCACGAAGACGTCCTCTCGCGAGAGTAGCTGTCCTGTGTCTTTTGCAGGAAAGCGTGATGGAGTCATGACGCAGTTCTTGACATGGTAATGGCGTGGGCCTTGTGCATTTTACGCAATTTTGTACTTGACATGAACGGGGTGATCGATGGCTCGGGCCAGTCGGGATGGGAGGTGTGACGATGGTCTTGAAATTCAGTCAAAGAATGCCCCCCCCCCCCCCCAACAGCAAAACATAACCCAGCATCAAAACTACTGCTCAAACCGTCCTGCCAAGCCTTTGCCAAAGCCAGAACTGGCGTTCCTCCTCAACCGAGCAATGCGCGCTGTGTTTTCGGCCCTTCTTTTCGCGCTCGCGTCAACTATAGCCTTTCTTTCAGCATCACGAGCTTGATAGGCAAGCGAAGACTTCTTCGTGCCTCCCATTTTGACTCCCCCACTATTCTCTCGAGACAACCCAGCAGATGTCGTAATGCCACGCTCGTTGGCACCAAATGCAGTGTTGTTTGTCGTCGCTCGTCTCAACAGTGATGGTATTTTGAACCCGCCATTGGCTGGTGCAGCCCATGCAGTCCGACCATGAGCACTTTCGATGTTGCTTGAACCTCGCTTGAGGGATAAGCGATCGACCACAGCTGGTTTCGCTGCTGTCCGCCTTTGTGATGCGGGAAGGCGAGGTGGTGGCATCAGTTCACGATCTGGCGCATAACCGCCATCATTTTGCCGGCTGCGCTCCTGCTCTAACGCGGTATCATTGCTATCCTGCTCCTCGTCTTGCGCTGCTTCGTCGCAGTCACTTTCCGAGTCAGAGCTCAGCTCCAGCACAGATGGTCCGACTGCCGCAACATGGGGCTCGTCAAGCAAGAAGCTGACGGACTCCTGTACTTCCAGCAGCGAACTCGGCGCTCTGAAGGCAGATGCTTCCGTGCGCCTCTGTTTAGCTGGAAGACGATCCTCGGGAGCTTCGTCGTGCTTTCGCTTATTGCCACTAACCTCTTGAAGGGGTGCAGCATTGGGGCCTGCGTGCTGAGATGGCTGACTTTCAGTCATACTTGGCGAAGCCGGAACATCGACCTCAGCATCAGACAAGTCCAGGTCTTCGTCGTCCCGCTCATCGTCATCAGCGATAGCCTTCAGGAACGCGTCTTTGCCTTTGCTTCGCTTGCCCTCAGCTAAGCCAGCAATGTTGTCGTCCTGCAGTAACAGCTTCCGCTTTCTGGCTTCTTCGCGTTGTCTCATCTGTCTTCTTCGGACGGCAAGATCGTCTTCATCATCATCCAGGTCAAACATATTAGCCTGCTTCCTCCGCAAGCCGCCAGTCATCAGGTCTTTGTACAGCTTGTTGGCTTGTTGCTCGTCCTCGACTCTCTGTCTCTCGGCGTAATGGGCTGCCAACTGGCGTTCATCGACGTCAACATGACTGGTGTCGATCATCTCACGGTCCTCTTCTGTTTCAGGCGCCACGTAGTCGTTGCCACCGAGACCAGCATATTCATCCTCAGACTCTTCGGCCTGTTCGTCCATCATCTGCTTCGCTTCACGCTCGGCATCGGCCAATTCCGCGGCAGACAGCGCTTCCTTGCGTTTGCGAGCCATCTCTCGAAAGGCATCCTTATTCGTTGCCTTAGTAGTCGCATTTGTTTCAGCTTCGTGATCGCTAGAATCCACTAAAGCTCGCTGTGCTCGTACGAGACGCTTACGCTGGGTTTGAGGTGCTGGTGATTCACTGATGCGGATGCGAAGTGTCTCTTGGGTGCCGTCTTCCACGACTGGGTCCACAGTGCCTTCGCGTACTAGATCTGGGACTGCTTGCCATGTAGCTGGCAGTCCAGCATCTTGGGTAGGTACCCAGCCTGGAGTATCAAGGCTAACATTGGAGCCACCACGATGGAGGCTAGGCAGTGTCGGCGTTTGTGGTGCCAGTGTCTCCCAAAGCAAATTGATCTGCTGGCTCTCGGGCACTTGGCTGGTTGGCACAACATTGCCTTGGCTTTTATCTTGTGTCTGAAGCTGCGAGTCGAGTGTGACTGGTGGGAGTGATGAAGAGCTAGGCGGCACAAGATAATTCAAAATGTCCAGAGAATCCTGCTGGGTAGCCTGCGTAGGCGTCTGCATGGTGGCGTTGAATGCTTGGGTTGGACTCATCAACGAGCTGCCTTGCTTACCAGTTCCAAACCCGAAGGCAGCGAAAGGGTCGTCTTCCTTCGTAGCCGCTGGAGTGGCATGGATCAGATCTTGTGACGCTGTAGCATCGCTCTCATCGTCTTCGTCCATAACCACGCGGGATTTACGTGACTTGCGCCCAATGATTGGCGTTTGCGACAATAACGGCAGGTGCTTTGTGTTAGTCTCCATACCGTCCGGCTCATGCTCGTTGTCTTGCATTGTCGATTCCTGTCCAGTACTTTCTTCAACCATGTCTTCACCTTCCCCCTGTTCCGCATCGAAATCCGCCTCTTCATCCTCGCTTTCCTCAGCAGCCTCATCTAAAAGTTCCTTGCCGTCTGCGTCGAATTGTTTACCTTGCTCATCCTCACTTCCCGAGTTGTCGACATAATCATAGTCTTCGCTCTCATCGTCGCTCGCGATCCCTTCGCCATCGGGACCGACGCCATCCACCTTAGCAGCTGCTTTCTCAGCTTTGCGCAACACGACTGCATCTTGCCTAGCTTTCTCAAGCAGATTCTCGAACTCTTCCTGCTCCCTTTCACGTTCTTCAGCCGTCTGAACGTCGATGCCTTTGGCCTTGAGTTCTGCGATACGCGCAAGATGTTGGGCACGAGCCTGTTCCTTTGCTCGAAGTCGCAATCGCACCTCTAATGCCTGCGGATTCACTGAAGGGCGACTTGCACCCTTCTTGCGACGACCAGTAAAGCCCGAGTCCGTGCCCATGTGCGCGAGATGCTTCAAGGTGTGAATAGCTTTTGAATCGGTATGCTGCTGCTTCTGTATGCCTTTCGCTTTATCGAAGATACTGAGGTAACTTGGCATGTTCTGTACGATCTCGAGGTCATCATCGCTGTCATCGTTCTGTCGAGCCGGGAAGGCCCTCTTTCCGAACCGCGCCAACTTCAGGCCTTTCTTGACTTCAGGCGTCTTGCTAGCGATTTGAGCATCTGCAGTATTAAACGCGGGAGCACGAGCAGAACTCAGTATCTCAGCCATGTCTGGAAGCTCTTCGTCGCTGTCCGCTTCTGCAACGCTATTGATGCTATCTTGTCTGACTGGCACAAGCTTACTCAGTGCGCCCTTCTCGACAAGTGCTCTCTGGCGATCAAGCGGAGTGGGTGGACTCGATGGGGGCGTAGAGACTGGCTCTTTAGGTCGAGCTTCGGCCGCATCACTGTTGGGCGCCGAGGAGGTACTGGTATCGCCATCTGTTGCAGCGCCGGCGTTGGTTTCCCCATCTCGCCGTAGATTGAACCTCGCGAACAGGTCCGAAGTTGTGAACTTCTTCCGGACCTTCATTTGATGAGCCAGGGCCTGTTCGCGAGCAATTCGCTGCGTGGTACGCTCCATCTCGAGCATTGCCTTTCTGCTTGCTTTTCTGGTAGGTCTCGCGGCGCCCGACATGATCCGCTCTACATCCACGTCAACAGGATCCTGCGAGCCTTCCACGAGCTCATCAGGCAAGTCAGAAGAAGCGTGCACAGTTGCTGATCGCTGCTTCTGTCGCTCTGCCTCTTCTGCTTCTCTAGCCTCGCGCTGAGCACGCTTTGCTGCCACTAACGCAGCCAACTTCGAGTGATTGCCGCTGAACGGATCTGATGGCAGCTCGTCATCGCTTCTTTCCTGATGCGTCTTCGCTGGGCTCACAAACAATGTAGATCGTGCACTGCTTGCTGGAGGTGACATATGCTTGCGTTTCCGGGAAATCATTGGAGTCGAAGTATACAGGTCATCGCCCGAATCCTGCGCTGGTGTGTTTGAAGCTTGCACGGGGGTGTAAGCGACGCGAGGGCTTTTGGCGTTGCTGAGAATGGCATTGCCACCAAGCATTCGCCGCGCAGCTCGTCCCACAGGTCTGCGAAGATCATCATCGGAGTCTTCAGCAGCCTCTTCGTCGTTGATGTCGTTGGCATGATTCGAGGACGCGCTAGGAGTTGTATCTTTGGTTTTCGGTAGAGTACGTCTCATCGCCTCTCTGACAGGTGATGGAGTAGGCGAGTCGTCTTCTTGGAATACCATTCTTGAGGCAGACGGACGTGTCATATTGGCATTGCTGGTCGGCGAGCCTAATGCTCTACCCACGGGCGAGCTGGCCATGTTTTGAGTAAGTCGTCTTTCGGACGCGTCCTGGTGGCTATCATGCACGAGAAAGATTTCCCAAAGCTAAGACCATATCATGCAAGGCGCGATGCGTTCCTGTAGTGATCTCAAGGACAATGGGTAGCAGGATTCTCGGTATGTCAATGGCAGAATGAGGTTCAAGTCGAGGTTGAAGCAAGGAATGTTTGTGCCAACTGAACTGACGCGTGCTTCGACGCGTTTGATTGATCGGAGCCTCGGGAGCTTCGGCAAGTGCATCCAACCACGCTGCGGAGATACATCGGCTTAACCTTCCAGCTTTTTGTTCGAGGACGTGTCGGGATCTCAATGCTGCTACGCCAACGATGTGTCTGGATAGATGCAATGTCATGGTGCCCTGAAAAGGCCACTGAGAAACATCATCAAGTCCATTGGCTGCATCGACAACACAAATCAGCATGGACCCGAAGGTCGAAGCAGCGCGAGCAGATTTCCTGAGCATTGCGAAGCTCTACTCCGTCGAACGGTTGCACGAGATTCCTCACTCGATCATCTCTCCATCGGTGGAGCGCTTGCCAGAGCTGATGGACATAGGCGCCATGGACGACCACGATGGGCTCCGCGTAACAGTAGGCCTGCTGTTGTTGGTTGCCGCGAACAATATTCCACGACAAGAACGCAAGCGTACACAACGGCAGCAGCTCCTGCGCCAGAGATATGCCAGGATGAAGGACCGCCATACCCAGGCAATGGAGCTCGCTCCCATCGTGGAGGCGGAGAGATGATTCCGATTAAGCTGGACGTGAACAATACCAACGCGCCAGGAAGACCATCCAGCGCACATCTTGCAAGTGCTCGGTCTGGATCTCGCGATCACTCAGGCACTAGAGCTGAAGATGCTAGCAAACTTCAAGAGCAGACGAAAAACTGCCTAGAGGCAGACGCGGAGTCTCTGTCACGGCAGGAAGATAATCAGAGTTTAGATGTAAAGATGCGTTCTGCTGGCAGCGCAGCCAAGCACTCTAATATCCGCTACGTGCAAGCGCAACAACACGCAGTGGAAGGTCGTGCAAAGTCCAGATTGCGAGCCTACCAAAGCTTTAGGAAGCGTCATACCAATCATGACTCGGAAGATTGGCGGAGAATACTGCGTTTGCTAGACGCCAGCAGTCCGGCCGGCGAAGAACTGTACAAGAAAAAGGTGGAGATTGTCAATTTGCCCGAGAACTCCTCTGCCACATTTTGTCAAAGCGCTTCTGTCGCTGTGCTGGAGATAATGCAGCGTACAAACAGTCATGTGCAATTGATCAAACAGAAGAGACGGCTGAGTATAGCTAGTGACCAAACAGAGAGCGCGTTCTCGAGCCTAGGACTGCTGGGGACAGATGCAGAGAACGCCGCTGCGTTGCAGATTCTGCCCGAGTACGTTCAGATCAAGTCTATCAGGGTTCCGAACCGCAGCCAATACACGAAGGACCTCAAACTGGAACGAGAAGCGTACGATGAGAGGCTCAAGCGCGGTGAAGATCTTCCGACCGAGGCCGACTTTGGCTGGGACACTGTCGGCGACATGTCACACCACGGGCCAGATGCTACCGAGCAATGTCTGCAAGGGACAACTCCATCCCGCTCTGTCTGGGCTGAGGATCACTGGCGAAAGAGATCGCCGCTACAGATCATCAATCAACCAGAAGAGGCACTGTCATCTGTGTCGCTGACTAGCTACGTCTCCGACCTCACCCAACGTGTGCCTCGCCTGGTCGGTCGCAAGCACTATCGCCAAAATAATCAATATGCGAGGAACGAACATGAACAAGATGTGACAACCAAGTTGATTGCACTTTGCTTGAACCCGTCGGTCATCTCAAATTTGTCTTCCGCTGCTATCAACAGAGTAATGGCATTCTTTTTCAGACATAACAACATTTCCGCGGTCCGGAAAGTCTACAGATCTCTCCAGGATGGCGGATACAGGTTTGACGCATCAAACTTCAGCATTCTCTTGGCCGCGGCAGCGAAAGCAGGCGACGTACAGACCTTCTGGTACGTTGTCCGGGTGATGCTGGCCGAAAAGGTCCAGCCATCGACTCAAGTCTGGACCGCGTTGTATCATCTCGTATGTCGCCGCTTTCCATTCGAGGCAGGCGCTATTGTCAAAGTCATGCGTAACAAAGGCATGTTGGTCAGCGACGACGTGGCACTCTATCTGGCTCAATTCTCCATTGAGAGAGACCTTACGGTTGCACTGGCGATGCATCAGCCTCTTGACGCTTTCCTCCAACGCTACGACTTACGCTTCAAGGTCACATACGGTCGCGGCGATTTCGAATGGCTCAATGTGGATGTTGCCAATCGTATGGTCAAAGTTTTGGTGCAACATGGCCATATTCGTGATGCCTGGGAAGTTCTACATGAGTTGAGACGACGACATGAGACAGTAGCGCTGAACACCTCTACAATGAACACCTTTCTGGGAGCTGCGCATAGGGACCGAGATCCCGCCATGGCTGTTGCATGGCTCCGAACTTTCCGTACAGGACAGCAGGGCGCGCTGGTACCCGATCGCGTTACGTATAGTATTCTCTTCAACATCGCTTGGGGCCGATGCTGTTACAATATGATTAGAGTCATCTGGAGGTACGCATGTGCAGCTGGCGAAGTTGACTTTGGTATGCAAGCACGAGTCTGGAACAGCTTGAAGGGCCAGTGCTCGGAAGAAAATGCTACTGGCAGCTCCAGAAGTCGAATGAGGTCCATGCTAGCAGGCAGTTTTGTTATTGGTGTTGGAGAAGGCCTGCGCGGAAGACGTACAGTCACAGCCACCGACTCCAATGGACGGACCATGACACTAGCCAACTCCGATTCGCCCAAGCATGGAGTTTACATGCACTCGCGCGACGTGCATAGGTCGCTTCTGCCAGGACATTTGGCGTCAGAAGGCCATCGAGGGCTCGAACGTGATCGTTGGCAAGCATTGCAACAACTCTTCAACGATGATCTCGCTGAGGTAGGCAGCTGTAAACCAACGACGCCGCTGGCAGATCTGCTAGAGCAGGCCTGGAAGTTAGACCAGGAATGGAAATTCTCAGGCTTAGGCACACCGAGATCTCTGACACAGACACAGAACGAAGGCGACATCATGATTCGGATGCTGTTGGAAGGCATTGAGGTACCAATGGTAGTTGGCGACTTTGCTCGAGAGGCTCGTAGAAGGGAGGTTACGGCCGCACGTGGTGCTGCTCGTCGTGATTGACTGACTTTGCTGAACATTAGCGTGGCGTTTGAGACTGTTTTCCACTCTGTTCAATACTGTATACACTAAATACGATATGTGGCGGAGGCTATGTACACGTATCCCACATCGTTCCGTGTCAGCTTGACATGTCTTCGGGTCATATCTGCCGCAGAGACGTCAATCTGCGCACCTGCAATGCCTCCTCCTGATTAGCACTCCTGAGCAGACGTTTTCGTTCAAGTCAGATCCTCCTTCTGAACACGCGCCAAGGTACACATCTGTACTGGCTCGATCTTTTCAACCAGCTATGGGTGCCTTGTGACCAATGCACGGCAAAACACCGACTCAGCCGCTTGCCAAGTGTCTACCAGCTCCTTCGCGTCGTTCGACGTCCTTCGCGGCAACGAGTCTTATCCAAGGCAACACCAGATGCCAATGACGGAGTATGGAACGTCCATAAATAGGTCGGGCTTACGCTCTCTCTGTACAGTATACAAATCTGCTTTGTTCGTGCTCCCTGTTGATCTTTGCCGTCGCTCATACATTACGACGCCACACTAGCTAACACAACATGCGCATAACACCAACTCAAGCCCTGGCAGGCCTGTTACTGACAGCAGGGCGCTCGACAGCGATCGAAATCGACGCCGACAGCACAGACTCCCTCGTCGCTGCCAGCAAGACTGTCGTTGGGAACATACTGGGCATATATAACAACCGCAGCGATGATGAGCAGATACCCGGTCTCTTCGGCGACCCATACTACTGGTGGGAGGGCGGTCTTGCATTCGACAGTCTGATCAAATACTGGTCGAAGTCTGGAGATGATAGCATTGTTGGTACTGTGCAAGAAGCTATGCTGTTCCAAGTCGGGCCCGACGACAACTACATGCCGCCCAATCAGACCAAAACGCTGGGCAACGACGATCAGGCGAGCTGGGCACTCGCCGCAATGACGGCCGCGGAGGTGGATTTCCCGCAGCGAAATGGGCAGAATGTTTCGTGGCTGCAGCTAGCCCAGAACGTTTTCGACAGCCAAGTTCTTCGCTGGGATGATGGTTCATGCGGAGGTGGCCTGAAATGGCAAATCTTCTCCTTCAACAGTGGATACAACTATAAGAACTTCCAGACTCAAGGAAGCTTCGCA
Organism: Exutisphaerella laricina CBS 326.52; assembly: GCA_000504385.2. Classification (NCBI taxonomy): domain Eukaryota; kingdom Fungi; phylum Ascomycota; class Dothideomycetes; order Mycosphaerellales; family Mycosphaerellaceae; genus Exutisphaerella; species Exutisphaerella laricina. Next base: position 95,616 of record AWYE02000569.1, read on the forward strand.
CTTCTGGCCGCCCGGTTGGCACGCTACACTGGTAATGTCACGTACAGTGAGTGGGCTCAGAGGACTGTGGACTGGTCGAATCAAATCGGCTTGATCGATCCCAGTAGCGGAGCAGTCTTTGATGGCACCGACGATACGACGAACTGCTCTCAGATCAATCATATCCAATGGACCATCAATGCAGGTCTCTTGATCGACACGGGAGCCTATTCCTCGAATAATGTGAGTGTGAAAAATGCATCTTGAGACACAAAGCTGACCTAACCGCAGACACAACTACTCACTCCACAGAGTTCGGCCTTGTGGTCCACTGCTATCTATTCCACGCTCTCCCTTGCCAGCCGCGTCTTCACAGATCAGAGTGCTTCAGCCAACTCCGGTGGGCAAGCCATACTCTACGAAGTGGCCTGCGCGCCGTCCAACAATTGCAATGTCGATCAATATGCCTTCAGGACGAAACTCGCCAGAGCTTTAGGTGATGTTCTCACTTTGACTGCAAGTTCCGCCAATAGCACATACAACAGCACATTCATCTCGTCATACAACGAGCGAATCACCACAATCTTGCAAACATCTGCTCAAGCTGCTGCTGCTACATGTACTGGTGGAACCAGCGGAACTGTTTGCGGCAACGACTGGACCAGCAGGGTCTTCGACGACAACACTGGCCTCGGCCAAGAGCTCAGTGTGCTGGAAGTCATCTTGGCAAACATCCCTGGCAGAGCGTTGCAGACTGTCCACAGTTCAACCGGAGGCAACAGCACATCGGTTGGCACGACTTCAAGTGGTGGAAGCAACGCGACTGGCTCAGGTACTGGTTCTGGCAGTCCTGCACAGCAGACGAATGATGCATTAGGCAGAGGCTTGGGCTCTTCAACTTTAGCGCTGGTGCTGGCGGTCTGTCTTGGCATATTATCCTTTTACGTGTAAAGAAAAGCGATAAAATGACCGATTAATCATTCATTTTACAGCTTCGTTCGCCTACCCTCCCAGACTGGGGCCACTGCACTCCTTCTAGACCTTCTAGGTAAGTGAACGCAATAGCGTCGCATCATCTGCACCCACTGATGGTCTCACGAAGGTGAATGACTCGACGATGGGAAATGCTACGTGCTGCTTACAACACGACGCTTTATGCATTTATCTGCGTATACACATTATTCCTTGTGACAGCCTGCTACCGCTACCCCTACTAATTCAACTCTGCTTATATCAACAGCCGATTTTGCTACGTGCTTCCAATCCTCTTTCCTCACAAGCAATAGCAGTCCGACCACTTTACGGCAGCGCGCAACAATCACACCACGCACTCTATTCTCACAACCACAACAACCACACCAGACACATCATCCTCAACACCACACCGACCGACCACACAACACTCAAACATGTCGTGCTACCCGAACGACTTCTCGTTTTACTATACCGGCCAAGTCGTACCGTGATAGTCGCGGCCGCCGAAGTGCTGCAGCAGGGCTGCCAGGCTACGAGTCCAGTCGACGTGCCCCTGACTCGAAGAGCTACAGCCTCTCTCCTCGCGATCTACACTCCACGAGCAATCGTCGTCGCTCCAGCTGAATTGATCCCCCCGACGAGGTACAAACGCGGCTCGCTGTCTCGTAGACCGCATAGGTAAGCATACTGACGATATATTGGACGACATTGACGGGACCATCGAGTGCAGATGTTTGCGCTCTGTTCTTTGGCAAGTGTTAGACGCTGGCTGCTCTTCAGCGACTGGCCGTTTCAACTGTGGAGAAACGGCACGGTAGGTGCCCCAAGATACCGAACGTTTCTTGCCATTCCCATCTCCCGTTCTTGGTCCGTATTGTATACTTCTTGTCAGTTTATGAAATCATCGGCCGCTCACTTCAGGAGCATTGACCGCGTGTCGTGCTGAATCAAAGTGACTCACATGTCGCCTATTGGTTGATATACTGTCTAGTGGAGACACTAAGAAATTGCTCGCTCGACGAGTCCGCATGTTGGGAGAGGCTTGACTTCCTCGACACTCGTCACTCTCCACTCTCCCACAGCAATACAGCATCCTTGGCTGCGTTGAAGACAAGACTCTGTACGGGCATCCGACTAAATAGAACCGCCCTGCAACGCTGAACGCAGCAAGATCTTCTGAAAGACCAAGTATTTGATGCAAAGCATCGATAACCACCATGAGCACAAATTGGGGATCACAAGGCACTAGCCAAGTCACATCAACCTCTCACGAAAAGCCATACCCCCCAATCGACCCTTCAAGCGTCCACTTTGCTAAGCCATACGTAGTATGCGTGATAGGTGCCTCCAGCCAAGGGATTGGAGCAGGTATAGCAAAATCATACGCTCTCGCTCGAGCCACTGGGCTTGTCCTTGCAGCACGCCGGATCTCTGGCCTCGAGACCACAGCGGCCGAATGTCGTAAGATCAACCACGATGTTGAGATTGAGCTCGTGGACTGCGACATCACTTCCCCCGAATCCGTGGCGGCATTAGCGCAGAAGACGGAAGAACGATTCGGGAGACTTGACGTTGTGGCCGTGAATTCTGGGTTTTCCGGTCCTGTAAGTGTGTATATCTATATCCCTCTTCTTGCGAAAGCCTCATCTCCAAATCCATACATGACTAACTCCTCCCTTCTTGCCCAAGGTCATCCTTAAACTCACAGAAACTGACCCCTCGACCTTCCTTAACGCCACAAACGTCAACTATACAGGCACCTTCCTCTGCGCAAAATACCTCATCCCCCTCCTCCTCGCCTCCCCCAACGGCACCAAATCGTTCATCGGAATTTCCAGCATCGCGGCCCTAATAATCCGAGGCCCCATAGCGAATGCACAATACAATGTTTCCAAGGCCGCGCAACTAAAACTGCTGGAACACATCCACGAGCAGTACCATGCCGAGGGACTTTCCTCCTTTGCAGTGCACCCTGGTGCCGTGCGAAGCGAAATGGCCGATGAGACAGCGCCTGAAGAGTTCAAAAAGTTCTTAACGGATGATCCTATGCTCTGCGGAGCGTTTTGTGTTTGGCTCACGAAAGATGTCGATAGTACCAAGTGGTTGAGTGGGAGGTTACTTAGTGCGAAATGGGATGTTGACGAATTGGTGGCGAGGAAGGAGGAAATCGTTGAGGGGGATCTGCTGAAGTTGAAGTTGAGTCTGAAGTGAAAGCACTTATCGAATACTAGTATCCTTCATATATACAGTGGGGTATCATCAAGGTAACCGTATCCCTTCCCATATATTACATTGTGTCTAGTACCCGCTGTACTTGCCATCTATAGACGCGGTAGGCACCTGGTACTGGTTGGCCTCAAAGGAGTGAGAGTACTGCGATTCTCTGTTTTGAAGCCCCTTCAATTCTTTCTGCTTCTTCATCTGCACAAGATTGCCCTTCAAGCCACGCAAGTATCGCCGAGCTTCGCTGACTAAATGTTCCGGCTCGTTGGAGTACTTGAGAGCCTCGATCATTGCACGAACCTCTTGCACTCTTAGCGAACGGGTCAGGTCAGCAAAGATACCGTGACTCACCTGTGTCTCCGACTGGATGTGGGGGCACACTCTGGCATGTCCGTAGTGTGCTATGCCACAGAGATTGCAGTACTCGACACCAGCCAGCTTGATTGGACAGCTGCCGACAGCATGGAAGCTTTGACAAGCACGACAGTTTAGACCTACGGTAGTGCCATTTGCGATTGCTGGGCGTTGGGCATTGTCTCCAGTAAGGTTGTTGGCAGGTGGAGTGCTGTAGTCGACTGGCTGTGGCTTGAGAACATGTGCGCGGCGAAAGGTCGGTGCTTCTATGGCGAATTTTCTGTCAGCACTTTTGTCTTATCCATCTGCTTCCGCGCAATATCAGTGGGCCACTTTGGGCCAAAAGGGTTTTCGCTGATATCGTCATCAGACTCATCATCGAGCACAATGACCTGAGCGGGTGATCGGCCAACGGCAGAGTCCTTCATGGTGGAAGCAGGACTCTCCGCGTTGGCCTCTAGCTCGGCGAGGGCTGGTTCGGCCTCCTCGGCAAGCTTCTCCATCTGCTCAGCACTCGTGGGCTTTGCCGCCGCTGTCTTCTTTGGTGTCGCCCTCTTCCGCGGCGTTTCACCAGGCTTGTTGATGCCAGCAGTATTGCGCTTTGCAGGAGAAGCTTGCGAGGCACTACGCGATTTCTTGCTAGCCTCGCCACCGGACTTCTTGATCGAAGCGGGTGTTTTTTGCGTTGCTCTTGGTTTCTTACGGGTGGTCTTAGGCTTTTGTGGCGTACTGTCGATGTTCTTTGGTGTCGTTTTCGACGACGTCGCGATCGGCAACATGCTGGGCTTGGCTTCTGGGGAAGGCTGCTTACCATGCTTCTTTGCGAGACCTGTCACGGGGTTAGTACCATCGGGCTGCAAACCCCGAATCTCACCAGCATCCATGTGCTCACCATCCACTACTTCATCATCGTCGCTCTCGTCCGCTTGGAAGTCAGTATCACTTTCGTCGCCCTGGTGTCTCTTCTTGTTCTTCTTGACCGGGGTCAGGCCGACGCCGGCTGCTGCATCCCATCCCTTGTCGATATCCCCGGTGTAGTCCACATTGTTTGCACGAGCGCGGCGGCCACGTCCGAATGCTTCTGCCTTTGCGGCGGCATCTTCGGCAGCCACACGCTCGCGCTCCTTGAGGATTTTGGCCCAAACACTGGGATCTGGTGCAGACTCCTCGATCTCTGGCATATTGGCTTCTTCCAAAGCGCCTCGGTTGTTGGCCCATACACGAGCAAACGCAAAAGTGCTCTCAGCGCTCTTGTCTAAACCAGCCTGCGTGTTCTCCATGTTGCTTCTGTCAAGAAGACCGTCAACGCTGGCGGAGTCGTAAACGATGTCGTTCTCTCCGTTGTCCTCAAAGAGCTCACTGGCACCGTGGCGAAGCACTGCCACGAGGTCATTTTGTTCGGCATCTTCTGCGTCCATTTCTTGAATCAGAACATGATCGAGAGCAAGCTTCTTGCGACCAATCTGCATGATACGCTCTTCGGCACTGGCTCTAGTGACGAGCTGGAAACAAAGAACCTTCTTCTGCTGCCCAATACGATGCGCTCGCGAAAGTGCTTGAATGTCTTGATGGGGGTTGAAGTCGGGGTCGAGGATAATCACGGTATCTGCGGTAGCAAGATTGATTCCAACACCTCCTGCACGAGTTGACAGCAGGAACGCGAAGAGTTGCGAGTCAGGAGCATTGAACTCGTCTATCCGCTTCTGTTTGGTAAGAGCATTAATCGTACCATCGAGACGCTGGTAGCGAAGCTGCATGCCGTCCATGAAGTCTTCGACCATGTCGAGCTGTTCCAGGAACTGGCTGAAGATGAGCACACGATGTCCACGTGCTTGAAGTTTCGGCAGGAGGAGCTCCAGCAGTTGCAGCTTACTGCTGGCATCCACAAGATTGCGATGAGATGAAGCTTGATCGACGTATCTGTCCTCGATGCTCTTGTTGTATACAAAGGGATGGCATAGACACTTTCGCAGCTGCATGAGAATGTTGCTTAAGCCACCTCTCTCGGCAGGCTTCGTATTCGTTTCGGTACTGAAAATTGCCTTCATTAGATCGGGATTCTTCGCGAGAATGGATTTGTAGAGCTTCTTTTGTACCAAGCTCATGCTGACCGGAACGACAATTTGCGACATAGGTGGCAGGAATGTGAGCACTTGAGCTTTGGTCCGTCGCAGGAAGAATGGACGAATCATATCATGCAGCTTGGTAATTTTGTCCTGGTCGAGGTCCTCATACTCCTTCTCGAGAATTGCTGGATCGTAGCTGTCGTCCAAGAAGTGCAGCAGGTTGAACAACTCTCGCGTATTGTTCTGCAGTGGTGTACCTGTGAGCAGGATCTTGAGTGGCGCTTTCAACGCACCAAGTGCAGCGTATAGCAAGTTCTTATCGTTCTTGAGGCGCTGACCTTCATCAATGATCAGGCCCTGCCAGGGCACACTCTTGAAGAAGCGACGATTGTTGTCGTCTGCTGCGGCGTCGTAGCTCGTGACAACTATATGGCAGCGCACATCTTTGCTATTGTTGGGGAATAGCTCGTACTTCGACGCCATCTCTCTGCTCTGTGCAGAACCGTACCATGCAACTACACGCAAACTTGGCGCCCATCGCTTGATTTCGCGGCGCCAATTCGGGCATGTCGAATTGGGTACTACCACCAGAAATGGGAAACAATGATGGTCTTGGATCAGCGTAGCCAGGAAAGCGATGATCTGGATTGTCTTTCCAAGACCCATTTCGTCGGCCAGGATTGCGTTCCTCTGGGTGAACCACTTGTAGTACAGCCAGTTGAGACCTTGCACCTGGTACTCCATTAGCTTGCCGGATTCAATGCTGTCCGGTTGTGCTTGCTTTTCAAAGAGCGAGAAGTCCTCCTTGCGAACTTTCTCCACGCGCTTCTTCAATGCCGTGGGCGCTGGCATCTTGACGTAATGGCCAGCTACCCAGTCGTTGTATGCTTGGACGAAATCGGACCAACGCTCGCCGTCATCTGGGCCTGGCGGAGCTTCCCATACAGCGTCCTCGTAGTTGAGGCCTTTGTACTTGATTAGAGCTTGTTGCACTTCACGAATACGAGCCTTATCTACCTCTTCTGTTCTGATGTCGACAATGCTGGTGTATTTGATGTCAAGCACGATGTCCGTACGCAAGTAGTCTTCAGGAATGGCATCCTCAATGCGCATCTTCGGATGTTGAGCATCTTCACGCTTTGCGAAAGCTTTGCGCATCATGTGTGAGGTGCTGCCCCAAACCCAGGCACCTGGCACCCAGCGAGCACGGAAGTACGACATGCCATCCCACTTGACGAGATAGACCTTATCGTCTTCAGGCACGCCTTCGATGCCAGTCGCCAGGTCATAGACATCTTCTTCGAGCGGTTTCCACGCGATAATGCCGGAGACCTTGGCTGGAGCATCAATGCACTCTTTGCACTTCCAATCACGGCTGTACTCGCGAAATCGCTGTTCCGCATCGGCATCCATATCGAGCTCCACCATATCAGAGCGTGATGGCAGATGCTCGAAGTGAAAGCCGCGGAAGCACCCCAAGCAGCGGAATAGCACATTGTCTGCGTTGTTGATGAGGATGCGGTCAACGGGATATACTGGGTCCACCCCATCATTCTCGTCACGATCCCGCTGTTCCTGTCCAGGCGTCTTCCGCGGTCTGAATGGAATGCAGCCCAGGCCGTGTTCACGACACTCTTGACACTTGCCCTGATCGGGGGCCATAGGATCTTTCTTCAGAGCTTGTCCGACACAGCGACGGCATTGTAGGACGAAATCACCTTCATCGATCTTGGTGACGAGGTGTTCTCGATTAGTGCGGTGACCGAGACAGCTCTTGTGGTAGGTCAATGAACAGCCTTGGCAGTCGATCAAGGGTGCATAATTGTGACCTTGTCCACAAGTTTCGCAGTACTGATTGTGACGGATGCGGAAGTCGTCATTGCGCGGCAGCTGCTTGAAGATCTCTCGAGTAGTCATGACTTTTGGCTTGGCTGGAGCACGTTCTTCAGAGTGCGAGCGATAGATGTCTTCTTCGCCAACCTCCTCCATGTCGCCTACGTGCCTCGTGATGCGCGCCGACTGGCGTGCTGGGTTGGCTTTGAGCGTCTTGACCTTCTTTCGCTTCGGCCGCACGTCTGATTGCATTAACTCCAACGGGTCGCTGCCTTCATCTTCAGACTCCGTAAGGCCTGTTGACGTTGGCCGAGCTCGAAGCCTCCTACGGCCAGCCGCCCTGGCCTTGGTATTGCGGAGACTGTTGCGTCTCGGCCTAGCCAGCTGATCGTCCGATGAACCGGGCTCGTCGTCTACATCATCGAAGTCGGGCTCGCCAACATACTGTGATGTGTCTTGCTTGCGCTTGCGGCCTCGAGTGCGAGCTACAGTGATCTCTCCATCTGAGAAGTCCATATCTGAGTCGTCCGCGACAGTTTGAATCATGCCAGTTCTGGTGCTCGTACGTCGACTGGATTGGCGTGTTGACGACATTGTCGACCGCTTGCTGCGCTTTGAACGAGATTGTGGCTCTGGCGTGTTGGATTCTGATGGGCCGTCACCAAATGCGTTGAGAGCCTGCTGGCCGTTCTCGAGTGCTAGCAGCTCTTCAAACGGTACCTAGGCAGTGTTGATGTCAGTACGAAGGTATGTGCGGTGATATTGGTTTTCGTGGATGTTGTGGTAGATGCTTCAGAAATGATGCGAGAAGGGAGCGATTTATACACCATTGACGGCACAAGTCCACTTCATGTGACTCTCGTGGCTCACATGTCCATCAGAAGTGAACAGATTTAAAGGTAGCATGGAGACCGTGAGCAAGGCAGCGCAAAGCCACAAGTGCTTGGGGCCAGCCCGAGTAGCACACCGCAGAGAAGCACAGGCGTGCTGTCGATTGTAGAGACATTGGTCAGGGGACACCCGTAGTCAAGCTGTGGGAATGTTGGGACTCACCTTCTCTAGATGCAGGTCGTCAAATAAGCACTTATACGTGATAGCGCCATCTTCCGTCAATTCTTTCAACACGCGTCGAACTCGATCACCCCCACGTGTGAAGTCTTCGTATTGATGCCGTCTCCTGCCCTCTTTGCGCGAGATTGAAACCACAAGCTTGCCAGGCTCCGAAGATGCGGCTTTGTCCTCATCTTCATCCCCAGATGCCCGAAAATGCAGAGCGGAGTCTGGAGTGCCATCGTGGGATGGCAGTTCGAACGTGTTCTCATCGTCTGGCGCTTCCGATGTCGAGTTGATTGCCTGGAAAGAGGGTACAAGTGGAACGGCCTCTGGAGTCCTCTTTCGTTTGCGACCACTGCCCGGGAAAGTGGCCAGGTTTGCGGTCGTATCGTCGTCCGAGGCCTCGACATCATCGCTGATGGCCATGTTTGCTACGGGAGCTGGACTAGGCTTGGGCACATTGGCAGCGGACGCGCCTTTCTTCCAACTGTTCAAATCCACAGCGGGAGCGTCATCATCGCTCGAATCAGCACGCGCGCTGAAGTTGAACGCCATCTTGCCACGGTCGGTGCAGGCGCATCGGGCTATCGCTCGAAGATGAGGTATCTGGAATGTATCGAACGCGTCCAGAAGTCGAGTTGAGTCCGTGAAGTGAGTGGAGGACGATGTTCCAGCCGATTCAAAAGAAGGGTATTGTTCCAACAAACGCGTTCATCCCACTTCCGAGTCTCCGACAATTCGCCGCGAGGCAGGTTCGTTCTCTGCACTTTCCCAAACCCAAGGACGAACTTTATGCAATGAGTTCTTCGTTTCTACGACGGACGCTCTGCCTGCAATGCCGCATCACAGCAACGGGCTTAGCGATTGTGCCATCATATCGAGCTGTATCAACAAGCTCGGCCATCAACAGAGGTCTACGCGCCACCAAAAATGACGGCGGTGCCAATAGGGCCGGCAGAGATCGTCCTAGGAGATCAAGTATAGACAGGCCTCGAGATGGACCTGCGACGAACTATCGGCATCCACCTGAAGCTGGTTCTCGAGATAGAGCAGGGTTTGAAGCTCGCAATGCTAGAGATAGACCCTCCAGAGCATTTTCCAGAGGACGTGATGGTGCGGATGGGTCTTTTCGCCAGGACCACATGAGCATGGCCTCTCGATCTGCCTTTCGCGATGCTAGAGACAGCAATGCCTTCAGGACTGGTAGCAGAACACGGGATGCAGGAAGAGTACCGTTCCGCTCGAACGATACGCAGACCGGAACTCGATCTAGCTTCAACCACAACAGAGACCGTGCTACGGCTGCAGCAGATCGTAGGGGAGGTAGTACATCGACGGAACGGCTCTCAAGGTTGAATGAGCCATCTTCTACCAGATCATCGCAATTTCGAGAACGGCCTGCTCCAAGAGCACAGCGTTCAAGTGAGCAATCATCCGCCAAGACTTCCCGCTACGAGGAGCGTGACGCCAGTGGACCACGACATGGTGGAGACCCAGCAGTTGACGCAGAGTCCCATGTGTCCTTCGAGGACAGAAAAGATGTCGGCCCATCAAAGAATTCATCTCAAACAAAAGCAGGATTGATGAAGACTATCAGATCTGCCTGCAAACTGGTGCAGCGAATGCGGGAACGTGAGGCCAACGGGGAAGGTGTAGACGGCATGGCCAGAGAAATGAAGTCCATTCTCCAGGACGTGAACTCTTTCGTCAAATCTGGCAGCTTTCAGGACCAGCCTTCCGAAGCTATAGCTTCACTGTTCCAGAAGAAGGCAGCCTTCGGTACGTTCGCTGACCGCGTTCCGCATCCCAGCGCTAGAAGTGTGATCTATCAGAACATAGATGGGATGCTGGATCTAGCGTTGGGCCAGGAAGGCTACGATGTGCCTGCTCCTCTACGGGGGAAGGTCGAACGACGTAACACTGCTGATGAAGATATGGGTTCCACACGATTCACATCGAGAGATGAGCCGCGCCAGCTGAAAAGAGATTCTAGAGAGCGGAAGCAAGTTGACGACGACGACGATGATATTCCTATTTCGGTGCCATATACGACCGCAGCAAGCGAGTTTCTATATGGCTACAACTCCGTGCTCGCAGCGCTTCGATCCGGGCGTAGGAAGCTCTACAAGCTCTACATCCATCCCAAGATCTTCGAGAAGGAGTCTGGTCGCAGCAATGGCGGTAAATACGGCGAAAAGCCCGGGCACGAATTCGTCACTCTTGCCAAAGAGGCCAAGGTTCCTTTCCGAAACGAATTCAAAACTGCTTTGCTAGACCGCATGTCCGATGGTAGACCTCACAACGGCGTTGTGCTGGAAGCTTCTAAGCTCAAAGCACCACCTGTGCTCAGTCTTGGCAAACCAGATGCTCGCAAAGCTGCAATCCCGCTAAATCTTGCACCGCAGAACAAAGATGAAGCTGATATAAACGGCACGCCGAAGACTCTCAGGACAGCAAAAGAGACCTGGCGACATCCTCTGGTCATATTGCTCGACGGCATCAAGGACCCTGGCAATGCCGGCAACATCATCCGGACCGCACACTTCTACGGCATAGATGCCGTCGCAGTTGCAACAAACACATGCGCCAATCTGTCGTCAGCTGTCTTAGCCAAGGCGTCTTCAGGTGCTTGCGAAGTAGTCAAGTTGCTGACTTTGCCACAGCCATCGAATTTTGTCTACGAGTCTGCTCGTGCTGGCTGGAAGATCTATGCAGCTGTAGCTCCACAGCCAGGAAGTAGTGAAGGCCGCCGCAAGCATCTTACGACTGGCACAGTGGCTGCAGATAGTCCATTGTTGAAGCACCCAGCCATCCTCATGTTGGGTGCCGAGGGTGAAGGTCTGCGGGACAATCTGAAGAATCGAGCAGACTACTTCGTGTCCATCGAGGGCGCAGGTAAGCAGCCTGGCTCGATTGATGTAGGTGTGGACAGTATGAACGTTGGTGTGGCAGCTGGAGTGCTGATGGAGGCGTTCTTGACAAAGCCTCAAGGAGCTCCAGCGCAGCGAGATATATCAGGCGAACTGGGCTGGTAGCTTTCGAGGATCTGGGACATTAACCCCGACGGCTGCTGAAAAAATATGCGGCCTCTTCTGTCAAAAGCCGTCGCCCTGTATACTCTGTATACTACTGTAATATATAACATCCTCGAGCCGAGCGAAATGTACACTAAAGCCTCGCACGCATCTTCTTCATCTCCCTTGCCGCCTCCTCTCGCGGCACCCGCTTCAAGATCTTTCCACTCGCCGACCTCGGTATGCTGTCCACGAACTTCACGCCTACCTCCAACTTCTTATACCTTACCAACTTCGCGCAAACATAGTCTTGCACATCCTCCTCGCTCATTTGGACACCCTCCCTCCTGATGACGTGCGCCCTCGGCAGCTCTCCACTCTCAGCATGCAACGTCCCAAACACACTGCCACATCCCTCACACCCGGGTGCCCCAATAGCACAACCTTAATCTCCGCCGGCGCCATCTGAACCCCTCTGACCTTGATGAGCTCCTTCTTCCGATCGACAATATACCACAGCTCTGTCTCGCTCGACGAAACCGCCACATCCCCCGTATGAAAGAATCCCTCGTCGTTCCAACTCTCCGCGTTCGCCCTAGGATTATCGAGATAACCGCTAATCACCGTGGGACCTCTCACACAGAGCTCACCTCTCGAATCATAAGGTCCTACTTCATCGCCTTTGTCGTCGACGAGTTTAGCATCTAAGGAGGGCATGAACCGAGTGTGTTCCGCAATGAGGTTGTAATGCGACAGTTATGCTGCTTTTGGGGAGCCTGTAGTGCCGGATTAAAATATGAGAAACGCGGTTTTGTTCTTTGCCGTTTCGAGGTCGTCGAAGTTGAGCCAGTCTTGAGAGCCGTGCTCCAAGAGGGTTCGCTATGAGTGGTGAGTGAAGTCATCTTTGTCGGAGAGGATGAGGAGATGATCAGTTGGCATGCCGACCTTGATTGCTGTTTCTTTAGGTGCCTTGAAAAATTCTGGCTCAGCGATGAGGTACTTGGCAGTTGCAGTCTTAATCGCATATCCTACTTCCTATGTCGTATAGCTCGGATTGGTACCAACGAAGACGCCACCTGCTGCTATAATGCCTCAGACGAGGATTGGGTAGATGCCGTGTCAGTAATCCACACTTGGAAGACTCCATAGTCCATGCATTGTTGAAGGCATATATGCACACAACATCTCCTTTCTGCAGACCAATGGCTCGAAACCCTGCCACGAGCCTACGAATGTAGCTGTAGGCGTCCGCGGCAGATAGTGATTGACCGGTGGCTGTATCGATATAGATCTTGCCCAGTGTTAGCGACAACGAAGCATTGATCAACCCTGTCGCATCATACAGGCTTGTCTTGGCTGTAGCTGGACCTGTTTTCATAGCACCAAGAGATGATGTCCTGGGTAGGAATGGGCAGACGAGTCTGAGCAAGCATAGGCATATTGACAGGGTTAAAATACGAATACAAGGTCTAATTTGAAGATCGAATACACTTATGTCTCTAGTCATATCTGAGTATCGTTCAGCTCCACATTACGCTTCGTAGCACTTTGGCACTCTACTGGGATGCATCGCCTGAAGCTGACGAAGGATCTCGACGACACGTCCAGATTGGGTCGCTGTAACGAAAGCGGCCTGTGTCTAGCTCGGTACGTAGTCGGCATGCGTTGCGTGGACGATGATGCACGCAAGGCCAGTCGCTATTGTTGTGGTGGACGATCAGGACTTGACGGCAAGTCACATGTCGGCGCGCTGTCGGCAGGAATGCTGAAGATTGCTGCCAAGACAAGGGCTGGGATAGTTCTAAGTCACATCTGTAGCATCCGACAGGATCACTCGGAAACTCAGTCAGTGGCACAAGGGAGAGAAGGCGTCGTTGCGAGAAGGATCGTGAATGTCAAGCAGAGGGAAGTGGTTTCCACCCATCTTTCTCGGCAGTGATCGCGTGAACTTCGTGTTTGTTGGAGTCGCGAACATCGCAGCAACAACATCCACGCACCGAACATGTCCAACTCAATGCCGAGCACGCCCAATGCGCGCTCGATACGGACAGCGCCATCGACGACGCCAGCTGGCCCGCCTCCGTCGTATATGATGACAGGCAACTCGACCACCCCTGCTGGACCTCCACCGCGATCGACATGGAACAGCTCCTCCTACAATCCCGCCAACCACACATTCGGGAAGAAGAACACGGGCAGCTTCGAGGTACCGGACGATGAAAGCGAGTTCTACGACGATGGCAACTATGACGAGGACAGGCCAGGCACACACTCGTTCATGAGCTCGCGTGGGCCAGCGCAATCGTTCAGAAGCTCAATAGGAAGTGCAGAACCACGCGGCCAGAAGAGGAATCATAACGGAGAGCCTAGGCAGCCACCAGAGCAGAGGAACGGTCCTATCGCAGTCGCGAACACGAGAGGAAAGAAGCCGGCGCAACTGAAGGAGCCAGACAATGTGATACTACAGACCGAGCGCGTAGTGGAAGACCTGAATGCGCGGATACAGCGACAGCCTGCGAGTAGGGATACGATACTGGCAGATACAGCCACTCAATTGACGAAGCTGTGGAGTTCAGCGACTAGCTCGACCACGAAAGCTGGTGGAATTGGACCTGAGGCAAACGACGGCTTTACCAAGGCTAACTACCTGGCGAGCCTATTGTTGCAACTCCACTACCCACATTCGACCAAGTCGGTGAAAGTGACCAATCGTCAGAGATCACTCGTGTCGGCAGACCGATCAGCAGCCAGTGTGCCAGTCCCGAAAGCACTTCTCCAATGGCTTGATACCTACCACAAGCCATTTCCAGACGACTATGACAACGTACATCGTAGCGATCCCACTCCTTCTGCGGATGAAGCGTTCTGGGATGTTGTCATGGCAAATATTCTTCGTGGCAAAATCGGTCGTGCTATTCGATTGCTGAAAGATGCTGGTTGGCAGGCGGCATTCACTGCAGAAGAGGATAGAGCATACGACGGCTACACAGATCAGCAGATACAATCTATCGAAGAAGTGGTCAACGAATGTATACAAGTGCTGGAGGCGTGTCCAGGACACAGGTGCGACGACTGGGATGTACGAAGCATAAATTGGACCACCTTCCGTCAGTACGCTTTCTCGATGGTCGAAAGACTGGCGTTGAAAGCAGAGGGCGAGAGAAATCAAGAGCAGAGTGCATTCGAGCGGAGTATGCGTAGCACTGCCCAGAGTTTGTCGAATTCAGTGAGAGAAGCTGAAAGCAAGATCCCTTTTAGCATCTACGATAACTTAAAGCTGGTGTACGGTATCATTGTCGGCAGCGCGGAAGATATCCTTATGACTTCACAAGACTGGCTAGAAGGCACTCTTTATCTGACCATCTGGTGGGATGGCACAACCGAGGAGGAGATGAGTGGAAGCTTGACCAGGAGCCACATGCGCCGAAGCACATCGCACACAGATCGCCTGATTGATGAGCTGCCGCTGCATGCCTATAGGCTACGGTTAGCACAAATGTTTGATGTGGTCACCAAGGATCCAGAAGATAGTGTGTTTCAGATCGACACACTGGATCATGTGCAAGTAGGGCTTGGCTGTATACTCGAGGGCAGTTTGAGCGCAGCAGCTGGCATATTGCGAACATGGAGTATGCCCGTAGCTGTGTCTGTGGTGGAGATGGGCTCTATCGGCAGGTGGCTTCCAACTGTGCGGCCCCGGAGCAGAGATGGCTTGGAATTTGCTAGTGACAATCTCCTCGCTATGTCGACCATGCCGTCACAGTCTGAAGATGTTGACATCCACCAGCTTCTCAGCGAATATGCTGACCTGCTAGCTGCCAAGAGAGCGGTAAGTGTTATGATGCACGAGGAACGTGAGTTCGTGCTGATGCTTTCTAGGTCGATGCCAAGGAAGGCTGGGAACTTTCGGTGGCCGTGCTGAACCGTCTGGACAAAGCTCCGGACGTTGAAGACAAGATTGGGACTTTGTTGCAACAGCTGGATCTCGTGGAGCAAGCAAGAGTGGGGAAAGTGCTTCAAGTCTGCGACGAGCTCGGTCAATTCGAGCAACGACGAGCTATTGCCGAGCGATTTGCTGACAATCTAGATGAGCAAGGCATTGAAGCAGGTGGTACCATCCTCACTTACTACGCACGAGCACATGCAGAAGCGAAGCTGAAAGAAAGGATATCGATGCTGACGGCATCATGCTTGGTGCAGTCTGCGGCATTCCCAACACAAGGTGCTCTCGATAACACGCTCGGAGCACTCATCAGCAAGGACAGACCGGCTCTGAAAGAGCTCGCAAAGGTAGACCTCGAGGCCGCCACTCTGCTCTCATCACAACTCAGCGGGTATGCGACACTTCGCAAGTACTACGACCTGCGCGACCAAGAGGTGTCTATCTCACAAGGCTTTCGTGTTGACCAACCCTTACGATCTCTGGAGCGGCGGCGCCAAGCAGCTTCAGCGCTCTACTCTGTGGTCAAAAGCGCTGCCGACTGCATCGCTGGTGGCCTTTATGATCCGGAAGTCGAGTCTGTCATACCGCCAGATGGGACTCTAGCACTCCTCGGCGAGGCCCTGCCACTGCTCGGCCAAGGCGAGCGCTTCTTCACGCAAGCGCAGGTATATGCGCTGCTTGCAGTGGTCGAGGACTTCGCCGCATCACCTTCACGGATCAGGGAGAATGCAGAGAGCTTACTTGCTAAGAGTATAGAGCTGTACAAGGACGAGACGAGCACAGCGACGGGTGTTTTCAAGAAGCAGAAGAAGCAAGATCTGAGCGCCAGCAGTAGTTGGGATATGCTAGCCAGTGTCATGACGCAAAGCCAGAACGGCAAGAGTGTCAAAATTCACCGTGCTTGGGATTGGAGGCAAGGTCTTGTGGGTATGGGTGATAATGTTGATGCTACATTGGTGGTAAGACTGGTCCGTGAAGCCCTGGTCAAAGAGGTCGCAGGAGGTTGGGGCGGGAAGTTGAATTGGTAGATCATCAATGTAGGCTCATTGTGTGCTTACGCGACCTAGAATGACAGTTCGAGCTAGCGAGACCGAGCAAGAGCAGAACGCTTGATCATCCTCGGAAGCGCAAGCAGTCCAGGTTTGCGTGGGATTCAACCTACAGATGAATGCACGACGCACACCTCCTTCTTAGCGTTTCGCACTTCACGGTCCGAGGTCGCGATCATGGCAGAAACTGTCAAATGTTTTCTCTTCACTGCATAGTCCAACTCGAACTTGACACTCCGAAAGGGACCTGGACCCAGTGGAGATAAGACCACTGGACGGGCAAGCCCTGGTGATTGAGGGCCCTTCTTGACCACACGACAGATCTGATATTTGCAGACTCGACATAATCAAACAAAATGGCTCAACGCAAAACTCTGGTGTTCTTTGCCTGTCTGCTGAACTTCGCAAGCCCATCTACGAGCACTGAGACGCGTGCACTGGCGAAGGCGAGAGATACCTCTACTGCAAGTTAGCCGGCAACAGGATAAAAGCGAGTCTCGAACGAGAATTGAGGAGACCATATATTGGAATGGGGCCCAGACGAAGGCAGCCGTGGCACCGATCGAGAGATCCGCTTCAATCAAGGACCAGCTTCTGTACTTCATCGACTGCATTGAGGGTGTCAAAGGTTTGGATGAAGGTCAACGATGAGGTGAATTTCGATGGATGCCGAGCAAGTCTGAAGGCGGTGCTGGGGGCAGTTGGCAGGAGGATCTGCTGCAGCTTTCAAGCTCTTGTCATGGTTCCTGACGGTTGCGTGTACTTGTGATAATTACTGAATATCTCTGATGCATGGTTCCTGGTTCGATATCGGAATGCACCTGGTGCAGATGGTACATCATAAGGGTAACCATGAAGTTATTGTTGTTCGCACTGCCGTCTTCTCGTCTCCTACAGGTCGCACAGCCTAAGCATGTGTCGCAGTAGAGACCGCTCCGGCGTTGAAAGTGATGGCTACAGCGGCCTTCTCGTGAGCTGCTGGTTGTCTTGTGGCGCCAACATCTCATGCATAAACATCGCCGGCACGATGGACGAACAAGTCTCATGTCAAGACCCGATCACGATGCATTTACATGTGTCTCCAATGCTCTGCCCGATGCAAGGAAGAAAGTGAGGGGTGGTACCTCGCCAAGAATCACTGCACAAGGATTACACGGATGTCGTCACGTGGATCACTGTTTCACGCTCATCGCGTCGTTATAGAACTTCACGTAGACAATTCATTTCGAAAAGCAACAACCAGCTTCATCATCACAGCCGGCCGCGACACATCGACACACGAGTCTTCATGCGTACTGCTTGCCCTATCTCGCATCCGAATCCACGCAGATTTGAGTGAGACAGGTGCTTCCTTAGATCACCCTCTGTACGACTACACCTTCACTTCTCCCGCCCCATCAAGCCATGCACCCACGGTGGTGAACGTTATCTTTGGTGCTTGCGGGACCTGCCTGCGAATATGTCCCTCCTACTCGGCCAAGAACATACTCAGCGGGAGCTTGAAGAAGAGCTTGCATTCCAGGCCATTCTGAAGGAGTCTCTCGACCCCGGCTCCGACGACTACCAGACAAGGCTAGCAGTTATCGAGGCAGATATGGCCGAGTACCAGAGACTTCTCGACAACCTGCACGCAGCTAATCGACCGCAAAGTAGCGCTATTGATCAGCATATTCTACCCATGGATGAAGCTGTAGACCAAGCTGGCGGCGACTCGTGGTGGCAAACAGCCATGGATGGTAGACCGCCGAGCAATCACAGCAGTGGCAGCGACATATCCAGCAATACATTTTCAGACATGCCCAGACAAGCAACGGCCGCTGCCAGCAATGGCATCAAGCGCGCGAGACCACAATCTCTCTACATGGATCCTTTCGAGCACGCATCGAAGAGGCCAACTCCAGAGCCCTCGAATGCTTGCACGCCTGCATCTTCTGATGGCTCCTATGAGTTGGTCGACAGGCCTATTGGCCGCGTGCGCGCTTCGCAGGCAGCAAGCTTTGCGGCACATGCAAGACGCACCGCAGAACAGGAAAGAGATTCCGAGTTAGCCCGTAGACTATCTCAATCGCATGGTCCGGCCAATAACTTCGCATCTTCATCGAGGCAACCACAAGTGCAAACCACGCTGAACTATAACGGGAGCTATCAGCGACCTCCGCCACCAGTCAAAGCGGAATCTTCATCATCAGCCTATCCGCCATCAGCTGGATACCACCACGCTTACCAGTCACCACATCCAATGGCTTCAGCTCCACGACCGCAAGTCAAGACTGAGTCCGGACTTCGCATGCATCCTTCATTACCTCAGCGACAGAAACAACAGCCAGCCACGTCGAGTCAAGCTTGCGTCGTCGACCTCACTGGTAGTGACAGTGAGGAAGATGAGATTGCAGAGATAGCTCCAACGCGCTTCACACCTAGTCGTCGAATTCCCGCACCCACCGGAAACATATTCCAGCCTGTTCGATCCCTTCACGTGCCCGATTCCACGACTATGCAGCTTCCGACCACAATGAACATGCCCGGTGCCTACCCTCAGCACAACCTGTTTGCACTGGGCAACGGGGTTATGCCAGCTGCAAACAATGCTTATGGAAGGAATGCGAATGTTGGGGCACAGTGGCTAGCTCAGACCATGCAGCATATGCAAGGCGTGCAGAACGGCGTACGCGACGGAGTCAGCAACGTTGTCCAGAGGATTGGAGGTCCGATCAACGAGCTCCATAACCTCATCGGCAACAGCTCGCGGCCTGTAGAACTCGATAGCGACGACGATGATGACGAGATCATCTTTGGTGGCTCACGACAACTGCCCGGTTTCGGCAATTATGCTGGTCAAGAGGACCTATACAATGATCGTTACAGAGCAATGGAGAACTATGATCCGTCGAGGTCAAAAGAAGAGATACAGGCGATGCTCGAGAACATCCGCCCTGACGAAGAGATGCCAGCGCATCTGAGGGTGCGCACGCCTATCGACATGAATGTGCAGTTGCACAAATACCAGGAATTAGGTCTGACTTGGCTCACTAAATGCGAAGAAGGCAAAAACCAAGGTGGCATACTCGCAGATGATATGGGCCTCGGAAAGACGATACAGATGCTTTCTCTCATGGTTACGCGCAAGTCCGATGATCCACGATGCAAGACTACATTGATTGTTGCTCCTGTAGCTTTAATGCGGCAGTGGAAGCAAGAAATACAAGACCGACTGAAGCCCGGTCGCTATCAGCTGACTGTATTCACACACCATGGTCAACGTAAAGCAAAGAATTTCAACGATCTTCGCGTGTACGATGTTGTTCTGACAACGTATGGCAGCATTGCTTCGGAGCTCAAGAAGATGGAAAAGTTCTATCTTCGCAAGAAGGCCGATCCAACTGCACGTCCTGCACAGACTGAAAAATGCGTCTTCCTGGATCCGGATGCGAAATGGTACAGAGTCATACTGGACGAGGCACAATGTATCAAGAATCGCAACACGCAGACTTCCAAGGGCGCTTGTTTGCTGCAAGCAAAGTACCGCTTCTGTGTCACTGGAACTCCTATGATGAACAACGTTGAGGAGTTCTACTCGCTTCTAAAGTTTTTGAAGATCCAGCCGTATTGTCAATGGGAGAAGTTCAGGCTGGACATCAACATGCCTTTACGGTCCCAGAACGACGATCACAGAAATTCTGCGATGCAGAAGTTGCAGGTTCTTTGTAGGTCTGTCATGCTGCGCCGCACGAAGCAAAGCAAGTTCGAGGGCCAACCGATCCTGGTACTGCCTGAGCGCCAGATGATCACCGACAATCCAGAGTTTGATGAAGAGGAGAGGAACTTCTATACGGCGCTCGAGACGAAGAGTGCACTCCAATTCAACAAATACCTCAGGCGAGGAACTGTTGGAACACAATACTCTGCCATACTGGTGCTTCTATTGCGACTTCGGCAAGCTTGTTGTCACCCACATTTGATCAAGGACTTCGGCGTGGCTGCCGCAGCTGATCTTGAGGAAGACCAGATGCTTGCCTTTGCAAGAGAACTGGCAGAGCCGGTAGTCGCCCGCATCAAAGAGACGGGTGGCAACTTCGAATGCCCTGTATGCTACGATGTCACGCCAAACCCAGCAATCTTCATACCTTGCGGCCATGATACCTGCTCCGAATGCTTTTCCAAGATTGCAGACCCAGCGAATGCCGTCCAGCGTGGCGAGGAAGGCGGCGGCGCTCGCTGCCCAAATTGCCGAGCCTCCATCGATGCAAAGCGGCTAACGGATTTCAACAGCTTCAAGCGCGTTCATATGCCTGAGCTGCTGACCGCCGAGGAGCGTGGAGGCAACGATGATATCGCGGACGAAGATGGCGAGGATGACTCTGACAGTGACAGTGACAGTGAGACTGAGAGTGGAGCTGATGAGGATGAGGACGAGGATGAGACTCTGGGCGGCTTCATTGTCAACGATAGCAACGCGCCTGAACAGGCTGAGGACGACGATGACTCCACGGATGATGATCTTGACGAGCCTCTCAAGCCGGAAGTGCTCGAAGCTGAAGAGGGTATAGCCGGCTCTTCCAATGTGTCATTGACTGAAGCTGGTGCTGGCAAGCATAAGAAGAAGTCGTCAAAGGCTAAGGGCATGCTATTAAAGAAGAGCAAAGGAAAAGGTAAGGCTAAGAACAAGGAGAAGAAGCAGAAAAAGGAGATCACTTTGGCAGAGCTGAAGAAGGATGCGACCCGCAATAAGGCCGCGAAGAAGAAGTACCTCCGACGACTACGGAAAAACTGGATCAGCTCTGCCAAGATTGAGCAGACGATGGAAATCTTGAGAGAAGTCATGGCGGCCAATGAAGGCGAGAAGGTCCTCATCTTCAGCCAGTGGACCTCTCTCCTAGACTTGCTCGAAGTTCCCATCGATGAGGCCGACATCAACTATCGTCGATACGATGGTAGCATGTCTGCAGCGATGAGAGGTGATGCAGTCGACGACTTCCGAGATGAGCGTAAGCACGTTCGCGTTATGTTGGTCTCGCTCAAAGCCGGCAACGCGGGTCTCAACTTGAACATGGCTTCACAGGTCATCATCCTGGATCCATTCTGGAACCCGTACATTGAGGAGCAGGCCATTGATCGTGCTCACCGTCTGGGTCAGCAGCGCGATGTCAAGGTTCATCGCATACTCATTGCGGAGACGGTTGAGGACCGTATCATTGCCTTGCAGGAGAAAAAGCGCGCTCTCATTTCTGAGGCACTGGACGAACAAAAGGCCGCTAATCTTGGCCGCTTGGGAGTTCAAGAGCTCGCATACCTCTTCGGCGTCACCAGTAACCCGTCTCAGCGCATCAACTATGTGCCACAAGAGCGGCGACGCTAGCACGGCATGAAGTCGTGGGCTCTAGAGCAAATACTTTGGATCTGGCAACGACAAGGCATACAGGCGCAGGGGGCGTCGACTATCTTGGCGATATGTATAATTACATAAGGCGTACCGGAGATGTGACGACAGACATATATTACAAGATGGGAACTATAGCTAATGGCTGGGTACGTAAGGGTGGTAATGTTGCGTTTTGACGAACATGACATGGCGTTACAGATAGTGATACCCCGGGAAGCAGAGTGCCTGTGCCTACAGAAGATAGCTCAGATTGTTGTTCCTTGCTTTGAAGAGTCTTTGGCCACTGTGGCTGTCGTTGCATTCGACCGCGTATTCGTCGTTCTCCCCCGCCAAGGCATTTAGGGATACCTTCAATACCGAAGAAGTACGCTCCAGTGGACTACAGCTTCCCGCGGTAGAGTCTAAGATCGAAGCTGGAGTCGCCATGATGAGAAGCAGGACGAGCACAGTCTAGATCATTCCGACAATCCGTGTTATCCAGAATCGACATAAGCGCCAGACACCCGCATTGATATGGATGCATTGTCTGGTTAGCAATTCAGTCAAAGATGTATTTGAGGGGATGTTCCACAGCGGTCCGGATTGCGCGTGCATGTGATCGTAAAGTCGAACGTATCAGGCCTGGTCGATGGCAGTCGCCATGAAAATCGCATAACATCGATGCCGTGAAGGACGTAGCACCCTCTATCACGATCGTTGGGAAACAACTTCCATACCATCGATTGGCGAAGGGTAATGAAGAGTTGGGATTCGTGCTGGAGGTTGCACTGCCCCTCTTCGCCTTCGCTTCCGTGTCGTCCAAGCGCCCCCTTGCACCTTCGTGCATGTCACGTCTACCTTCTCTCCACGCGTTGCTAGCGTCCATCAACTTTACCATCACGACAACATCCCCACCCGACATTGCTGCAGAGCAAGTGCTTCCCCTTCTGCTGCCCATCTAGAGTTCATCAAGCCAGCCTTGGCGGCACGCGCGATCGGCGAACCGAGATGCAGAATTACCGTGGATATCAAGCCGCCCAAAACCGAAGTCCCAATGCAAGACGAGGTCCTGGTACGTTCTTTCCTTCACGCAAACATCCTAGTCGGCGCATTGTTATACAATATCCTGGGTGTACACGCTCCTGAGTCGCAGCACACATGCAATGGAGCAAGCGCGCGCGCATCGACGGAAAATCAGCTTTGCTGACCTTGAGCGAACGTATCGCGCTGCAGGTCCTATGGTCGCACCTCCTCATGCACAGCCCGGTCAGCCCCAATTAACCCAATCGCAACTCCAACAACAGCATCTCGAGCAGCTCAGGCGCCAGGAGCATGCGCGAAGACAAGCGAAGAAGCCGACCGATCGCGACATCCCTGACGAGATCACCGAAGCCATAGTAGGAGATGGGGTTGAGCGCTACAAGAAGTTGCGCGAGACGGAGAAGAGGCTGGATGCCGTCATGATGCGAAAGCGACTGGACATCAGCGACAATTTGCAGCGAAGATATACCAGACGCGAGGGCATTCTGCGCGTGTGGATCTCCAACACAGCCGAGGGACAGCCATGGCAGCTCATGGAGGAAGGCGCGAATAACGAGGACGGCATGTTTGAGCTGGGTGAGAACCAGGCCACTTTCCGGGTGAGAATCGACGGCCGCCTGCTTCAGGACCCTGATGAGGATCCTCAGGACAAGCCTCCCACTACACACCGTCCACGGTTGAGCTCTTTCTTCAAGGTAATCGCTATCGACTTTGACCGTGACCCGAATCTGCAGCCGGATGGCTACAGTCAGATCGAATGGCGGAAGCCGCAGCCAGGCTCAGCCAACTACGATGCGAACAGCGCCGAAGCACAATTTGATACATTGGAGTTCACGCGCAAAGCAGACGAGAACATCAACATAACCATCAGCTTGGTTCGCGACGAGAAGAACGAACGCTTCAAGCTCAGCCCGGCACTTGCCGAAATCCTAGATACTGAAGAAGAGGATCGCGCAGGCGCAGTGCAAGGCATCTGGGAGTATTGTCGTGCTATGGGTTTACAGGAAGACGATGATAAGCGTAAGATTGTGTGCGACGAACCGTTGCGAAAGGTAAGAAGAGTTGCGAAGATGTGCACAACTGTTTTACTGACCCCAAGTGCAGCTCTTCAAGCAAGACACAATCTACTTCCCATATGTGCCCGATCAATTACTTCCACATATGCAACCGCTCCCGCCAGTGCAGCTTCACTACACAATCCGCGTCGATAAATCATACATTACCGGCACCAAAGATGCTGAGTCGCCAGGCGAAGATGGCGACACAGAACCGCTCAAGCCATCACGCCCGACAGTCTACGATATTCGCGTACCACTGCCAAACCCACTCCTCCACCAGCTGACTCGGTTTCATACCTCCAAGGCCCATATTGGCGATCTGAAGACTATTGTTGGCATCGACGACGACCTCGCGCTGCTGGTGCAGAAGATTCATCAAACCAACGCGAAGCGCAAGTTCTACGACAACCTTGCCAAGGACCCGGCATCCTTCGTGAAGCGCTGGGTCAGTAGCCAACAGCGGGACCTCGAAGTCATTCTTGCTGAAGCTACCCGAGGTGGTGGCGAGGATGCAACAGGCGAAGAATTTCGTCGTAACACAGGTCTCTGGCATAGCGATCACGCACGCGAAGCCGCAGGTCTTTACCTCGCGAGACACAAGCCAGCAGCATAGACAGTCGTACGCTTGTTGGTATTGTTGCAGAGCGCATCGCGCACTTCGCGCAGTACTGCATTACAACAGACCGACTATGCCCAGGTCAGAATCCGTGCCTCTTGTCTGCTCAGGATTGGAGCGGCAACGAAGTTCGCGATGCGCACTGGACTCGATGTTGAAACGCCGACGAAATGTGGATACACATTATGGAACACCATCACATCAGGTTCTCATCCAGGCCAGCATCCGAGTGGGTGGCTTCTTTTCGATTTCTGGTTGTTCATGAGGTCAAGGAGGTGTTCTGCTGCAGCGAGGTTGCGCCGTTTATGAAATGCAAAGACATGTTGCGAGCGCACGCGGCTTCTCGTTAGCATGGCACCGTACCCGGCCTCAGTGTTGTAATATGATGACCGTGGATGCCTTTCGAGCACCAAGCCAAGCCAGCCACTTGATGGCTTTGAGGAGCAACACATATGACCGTCAGCCTCGGACTAGCGAGGTATTGCTAACGACTTTCGTTCGGCAAAGTAGGTGGCAAAATCCGCACGCAGCAGGACAACAAGGTCAAGCGCAACTAAGCCCTCGTGCGTTGCAACTGCACGTCGACCCTGATCCGCAGCGAACACGCAAATGGAATGCATCTTCGAAATTCCAAGAGTAGCCAAGGTTCTTGAGCTTCGATTCCAGCTCGCCGTTGGTTCTTCTCCACTCTTCGTCAGATTTGGCTCGTGTGGCTGCCCTTGGCAAGTCTTGACACCTACGCGATACAGGAAAGAATGTCGCGCAGCCAAGTCAAAAAGGCGAAGAAGATAACTTGCCTCGGAGGTGGTATATACAAACACCATCTTTTGTAGGCACCGAATGCGTGTTGTTAGCACGATGATCCTTGTCGAATGTAGATTGTCGCTCAAGAATTTGCCTTCCCCAGTCGGCTGACAACACGACATAGCGCTGTACATGAACAGCCAAGCGCTCCGTTTATGCTGATCGTGTTCTGTTCAACGAATGGCACACATGATATTACGTTGGCGTTGGCGTGCGGATGCCTTCGCGCGCATTCGAGCAGTGCTGGCCACTGTAACTGCAGCAGCCACCACAGTCCAGAAGTGGTGCTGCCATAGCTATATAATCAGCGCTTCTGCGGCCTTTTAGCAATGTTGTACGACCATTAAAGGCCCTCTGAAGCAGTGCCGTACACCTTCCAGCCATGCGATCGTTTTTGAATTTCCTTCTGGCTCTGCCAGCTGCTCTGGCTGCTCCCGTCATCCTTGAGACTAGACAGACAGACAACATCGCTGGCTCATGGATCGTCCGTGTCAACGAGAACGCCGTCCTGTCCAACATCGTCTCCCAGGTAGCAACAGCCGTCGGCAAGCAGCCAACTCATCAATACAACGTTGGAAGCTTCAAGGGTTTCTCTCTGGACGGCGTCACCGATGCAGTATCACTTCTGGCCAGCGTTGCATCGATTCAGTCGATTGAGCCAAACACTCGCGTCTACGCTTCGGCTTTGGCTAGCCAAGCCGATCCACCTTATGGTTTGGCTCGCATCTCACACCGCAACAAAGGCGCTACAACATACATCTATGATGACTCCGCTGGAAGCGACACCTACTCATACATCATCGATACCGGTATCCGCGTCACTCACGAACAATTTGGTGGCCGCGCAGTCCCCGGCGCCAGCTTCGTTGATGGCGAAGACGCAAACAGCGATGGCAATGGCCACGGAACCCACGTGGCAGGCACAACCGGTGGCCGTACCTACGGCGTAGCCAAGAACACAAACCTCATCGCTGTCAAGGTCCTTGGCGCGGAAGGGTCTGGCTCTAATGCAGGTGTGCTCGCTGGCATTGACTGGGCCGTCAACGACATGAAGACCAAGGGCCGTGTCGGCAAATCTGTCGCTAACTTATCCCTCGGCGGCCCAACCTCACTAATGACCAACGCCGCTGCCGCTGAAGCCACGAAGCAGGGTCTCTTCCTCGCTATCGCGGCCGGTAACTCCGGTCTGCCTACGATCACTTCTTCTCCAGCTTCTGCACCAGAGGTGTGCACTGTTGGTGCTTCCGACGCGGACGATGCCCGTGCTTCATTCTCGAACTTCGGTGCGTTGGTGGATATCTTCGCGCCGGGGGTTGATGTGCTTAGCGCGTGGAAGGACTCGGATACCGACACCAACACTATATCTGGTACCTCGATGGCGACTCCCCATATTACTGGGTTGGGGGCGTACCTGCTTCGTCTTGAGGGTGCGAAGACTCCTGCGCAGCTTTGCCGCAGGATTCAGGATTTGTCGACGAAGAACAAGTTGAACTTGGACATTACTGGAGTGCTGGGGACGAAGAACCAGTTAGCGTACAACGGAAACGGTGCCTAGTAGACTGGGCGTATACTGCACGAAGCTCATGAGCTGAAGAAGAAGAAGAAGAAGAAGATGATGATGATGATGAGGAATGAGAAATGTCTTGATAGTGCTCGAGTGTTTCCAGCAAAGCTGGTATCCGTTGTGCATAGATATAACTACGCTTGAACGTGAAAACTTGGACACTGCTTTGCCCTTCAAACTTGTACGATCTGCCTCTCTTGATCGTAAAGTGCAGCGTAGGAGAAGAAGAAGAAGAAGAAGGGCAGCACGCCCGGGGGTGCTGTTACCAATCCATGTCCTAGGACCTAACTCAACACCAGCAGCAGCAGCAGCAGCAAAATGAATCCTCAAACGAAGAGGATTGCAACAGGAAAATAGTGACTTTCATTCATCATCCATCGCCACAAAAAGGCGGAAAGACCTCTCGATACTGGTATCTCTGCACCTGATCATCATGCCTACATGTGGAACGCCCGCATCCCATGCTAGTGCTTCGAATATTTCCAAGAAACTCCATGCCATCTACCCAGAAAAAAAAAGGCCAGATGATGGATGACAACTAGTCAATCGTCATTCTACCCGGCACTTGTCCCAGTGGATGAGGTGGTCCATTGTAAGCATCGTTTGCGCCCCATTTCCCGCCGTCCAGCTCACTGCTGTTGGGCACTTTCCTTCTTTGAATGTGAGGTTTTAGGCCCTTGTTGAAGTTCATCATGACTGCTATTGCTGTGCCGATTGTCACAATCAGCAGCAAGAGCGTGAGGACGGCAAACGTCGTGAGCGAGCTCTTCGCGGCTTTGTAATCGCTCTCTCGAGGTGGCGTATACATTCTCACAAGCTTGAAGACGAAGTACGCCATTGCTGCAAAGTAGACGACAATGATGCCGACTTGCCCAATTTTGGACTCCTTTCGCGTTATCCAGGCGGCGAGGAAGAGAAGGATGATTGTGATGGGTATCGCTGCAATGGTGAGGTAGAACTCCGAGTCAGAGGTCTTGGTAACCACGACCACGAACTGTACGGTAAAGCCGAGAAAGAAAAAGAAATCGAACTTGAGCAGGGCGATGTAAATCTGGCGCAAATGTTAGAGAATCCGCACATGGCATGATGTATTCGCGCCTCATCCTTACCTGGTATGTCAGATACCTCCTCTTCAGGCGCAAATCCGCCGAAATGTGCTTGTATATCGTCCAGGCGAACTCGTTGTATAGCTTCCACGCCACAAATGCCAGTAATATAGTGCCCAATGCTACAACGCAAGGCGCGGCGATCAGGAAAGGCCTGAGGTCGTGCCACGTGCTTCCCTCTATGTCTTCTCCCGCCTGAAGCTGCACTATAGCTTCATCCACTTGGTTCATTTGCACGGACGAGTAGATGACCATGCCGACGTTGTATATGACTAGACCAATGACTTGGATAGTGTTCTTCAGCCTGAGCGCATCCCATGCCAGAACCAGCTCGTACAGATAGCCAAAGATGAAGAGGGCGAGATATGTTGGAATCGTCTTTGTAGGTTCCGGCGCATCTTCTTTCGGCAGGTCTGTGGGGATCTTTAGACTCGTTTGGAATTCGGCGAAGCTGTAGGCTTCGATGGCCAGGCTGACAATGGCTTGGACGAGGACAATGAGCATGAAGGCCCATGTCCATTTGGTGTTTGGCACGTACATGGCGCGCCGTCGTTTGCCTTGGTTATCAATCAGACCTCGAGTGGGCAGACCTTCCCGGTCATGATAGCCCCCGGCGGGTTGAGGATCGTATATAGGCGGTCGCTGAGAGGAGAAGGAGGAGTTCCCCGAGAGAGGCTGATATGCAGTTTCGCCGCCGCCGCCCAGGAGGCTGGTGCGGTACTGGTGTGTTTTCGACGTGATTGCGGTGTTGAGCGGCCGCAGTAAAGCGGCCGGTTATGTTGGTCTTTTTAAGTGTTAGGTAAGGAGAGTTGTGTGCCGCGAGTGTTTTGAGGCCGGGGCAAGGTTGTACAATTGTAGCTACATGCGGCGTTAGGAAGCGGGCTGAGGCGCGATCCCTTGGGCGTCGACTTTGTATGGCGCAGTCGGGGGTCTTGTCTTTTCTTGGCCGCAGCATGCACCCGCGGTTATATCCGGTCTATGTTTATCAAGCGAGTGGCTGGTGGTGGTGCTGGTGCTGGTGGTGCTGGTGGTGCTGGTGGTGCTGGTGACATGCGCCGAGGAGCGAGATGTGACGGGCGTCTTCACAGTCTTGGAAGTGGAAGTTGGAGGTGTCGCGTCCATCCAGGGTCAACTGCTTCTAGATCATCGACCACGTGGATCGAGATTGTCCCTCTTGCTCGTATCGGAGATCACACGATCAACGATGAACGCTGGAGCTGCAGCCGCTGTTCCTGAGGCGCTGCGTTCATTATTATTATCTGATTATGGTGGAAGCAGGAAGCACAAACTTGTGCCCTTCTCGTGCGTGCTGGGAGCCTGAGGTTCCGCTCTCCTTGCGCCTCGTGCACGGTCTGTGAAGATCCCAGCGCTGGGCACGGTGGCTGAGCAACGCAACCATCGGTCCTGCGTTCGTAAGCTTGTAAGCTTCTCCATCACACAACAAACCCTCGAATTCGCATCACCACTTCGGCATCCCTAGCATGTCCATTGCAACCCTCGACGCCAAGCACATGGCATGCGTGTAGCAGAGCCATCGCCCACGTGCATCATATTGTCACATGGTACGTCTAGCGATTGCTCCTTCACCCTCACCTTCACATGATGAACAGACAATTCAAGAGAACCGTTGCGAATGACTCTTCAAGAAGAGTATGATCGTAAACATTACCGATTAACCATTCTGACCGACACTCTCTCCCCACTCTTCCCCTTGAGATGTTGCTGGAACAACAAGCTGATCAGACGTGCAGTAGATAGCCTCCATAATGTCCAAAGATGTTCTGGTCCGCCGCTGCCGACCTTACCTGTTCTCTGCCTTCAAACGTTCTCGGTGCCCACGTTCCACTCGCCCCTTCGCTGCGTCATCCCAGGTGATTGTTGATTCGCAGGAGCAGGATGTGACCCATGACTACGAGAAGCGTGTAGCGCAATTGAAGGCACAGAAGTCTCTGCCGGAATGCTACCCAAGATTGCCCGCAGGCATTGCAATAGCACGGGAAGACAGACACAGTCTTGAGCATAGACATGGTCAGCTGCAGCCTGGAGAGACGACACCAGAGGTCCGTGTGCCATTGGCAGGTATGAGGTATGCCAGTAAGCGTGAAACAGGACATGCTAGCTGACCGGCCGGCAGGGCGAGTACAGTCCGTAAGAACGGCGGGCTCAAAGCTTGTCTTCATTGACATCCATACCCGTACTGGCCATGTCCAGGCCGTCTGTCAACTGGCGAAGCTACAGGAAGCAGATGGCCGCATTGACTCTGCAACCTTTAAAGCTTTCAGTAAGCTGATAAGAAAGGGCGATTCATACTCGATTATCGGGCATCCACACCGTACTGCACGCGGTGAACTTTCGGTCCTTGCCACACAGCTTCCAGAGTTGCTGTCACCGTCGCTGCATCAGATCCCCGAAGCATTGAAGGATCCGGAAGCCCGTGCATGTGCGCGACATGTCGATATGCTGGTCAATCCGGAGGCTACACAGACACTGCAAGTCCGTCATCATGTTGAGGCTGGTATACAGCAATTCCTTGATGAGCGAGGCTTCACCAAAGTGCGGACGCCGATCCTTGGTTTTGGTGCTGGTGGTGCAACTGCTCGACCTTTCGAGACTGAAGCTACGGAATGCCGTGGCGAAACTTTGAGCCTTCGAGTTGCACCCGAGCTATGGCTAAAGCGATTAGTCGTCGGTGGTATAGAACGCGTGTACGAGATGGGACCTGCTTTCAGGAATGAAGGTGTCGACGCCACGCACAATCCGGAGTTCAACATTTGCGAATTCTATCAAGCGTATGCCACATTGCCTATCCTGATCGACACTACCATGCAATTACTTCACGTCCTCAGGGACCGCGCCAATGCCTACCGAGAGAAAGGATGGTATAAGCAACTTCCAGAACTTGATCCCACCCTGCGCCAACCCGAACTGAGCGCCCGCGCAAACTATATCGAGGTCGAGTTTATTCCCGGACTCGAAGAACGTCTTCAGCTCAAACTTCCCGACTTGCAGTCTCCGGATGCGCAAAAGGCTGTTGCCAACATGTTCGGAGCCAACAACCTTGCACTGCCTTCAAACCCAACCTTGCCACGACTCCTCGATGCTCTATCTGCCCACCACCTGGAACCAATCTCCTTTGACAAACCTACCTTCATCACGCACCATCCGGCCTGCATGTCCCCACTCAGTAAACACTTCACCTGCGACAAGACAGGACAGGTCGTCGCCGCGCGAGCCGAGCTGTTCATAAAGGGACGCGAGTATGCGAACATGTACGAGGAAGAGAACAGTCCTTTCGAGCAGCGGAGGAAATTTGAAGAGCAGCTCAAACAGAGGGAGACTGACGAGGAAGCGATGGAGCTCGACGAGAGCTATCTGAAGGCGCTGGAGTGGGGGTTGCCGCCGACGGGTGGATGGGGCTGTGGTGTGGATCGATTGGTTATGCTGTTTAGTGGGAGAGACAGGATGAGTGATGTGTTGGCTTTCGGGACTTTGAGAAATGTGGTTGGGATGGGAGGTATGAGGAAGAGGTGAGAGCATGAGCTGGGCGTGTTGAGGGTATTCAAGCATAGTATGCCTTGCTCAGCTTGACTGCTCTTTGTGTAGCACAGGTCAAGGATAAGCACCACTAACTGTGCATATGCAGGAACACCACCCCCGCACGGCTGAACAAGTCTGCCATGTAGAGAGCTCTATGCTGAGGGGCGCAGCCATATTATTGATTGCAATGTACCACCCTGGCACGCAGCCATGAAGAAGAGGAGTACTCAACCGAAGACTAAAAGGACCTACGAAGTTGCTCTTCTAGTCTACAGTCCTTGACATATCGAACATCAACCCCATATCAGGATGACACCCCTTGGCGAACTCGACGTCCTCGTCGTCGGTGGCGGTTTCAGCGGCGTTTGGCAACTTCATACCCTTCGCAAATTAGGCTTCAAAGTCCACCTCCTCGAAGCAGGAACAGCTCTTGGTGGTGTATGGCATTGGAATGCATATCCAGGCGCTCGAGTCGATACAGCCGTACCGACGTATCAGCTAACGGCGTGTGAGTCGTGGAGCGAATGGGATTGGAAAGAAACGTTTCCTGCTCGCGACGAACTGGCGGCCTATTTTCGGCATCTGGACCAGGTCTGGGATCTTAGTAAAGATGTCAGCTATCAGTCGACGCTGACTGCTATGCAATGGGACGCTGAGGATTCTAAATGGCGATGTGTGGTGAATGATGGGAACTCAGAGTGTACAGCGTGGTCTGTCGTGTTGTGTACGGGATTCGCATCGAAGAGGTATATCCCTCCTTTCAAAGACCTTGACAGATTCGAGGGTGAGGTGTACCATACAGCTGTGTGGCCGCAAGAAGGCGTCAACATGAAAGATCGTCGAATCGCAGTGATCGGCACTGGAGCATCTGGAGTCCAGTGCATACAAGAGGTAGCCAAAGAGGCATCTCACCTGACTGTTTTCCAAAGGACGCCGAATACTGCTTTGCCAATGACGAACCCTCCAGTCGACAATGCGACCTGGAGGAAACAGTTCCCGGAGATCGAGAAGAAGATGAAGACGAGCTTTTCAGGTTTCGACTACGAGTTTGTTCCTGTGAGCAAGCACCCTTCCAAGCTGAGCAGCACAGAGCGCCATGAGCTATATGAGCAGCTGTTTCATGCTGGCGGGCTTGAGTTCTGGCTTGGCGCGTACATGGATATGCTATTCAATGAGGAGCTGAACGAGGAAGCATACCAATTCTGGCGCAAGAAGACTATCGCTCGCATCAATGACCACGACAAAGCCGAGATCCTAGCCCCAAAGAAGAAAATCCATCCATTCGGCACGAAAAGAATCAGCCTCGAGCACAACTTTTTCGAGATCTTCAACCAAGAAAACGTCGACCTAGTAGATCTCCGCTCAACACCAATCTCAACCTTCACCCCAACCGGCATCACGACTACAGACGGCGCACATCGCGCCTTCGACCTCATCATCCTCGCCACAGGCTTCGACTCCCACACCGGCGGCATAACCCAAATCGACATCCGCAACAGCGCTAACCAAAGCATCACCTCCAAATGGTCCCAAGGCACATACACCAACCTTGGGATGACAACCTCTAGCTTCCCCAACATGTTCTTCATCTACGGGCCCCAAGCCCCCACAGCCTTCGGCGTCGGTCCCCAGTCAGCCGAGACCCAGGGCAGCTGGGTCGTAGCGGCGCTGGAGTATATGCGTGCCCATGACTACAGGTCCATGGATGCGACGCCAGAGTCGGAGCAGGAGTACCGGAAGCATGTCAATGATCTGGCGAACCAGTCGCTGTTTCCGCAGGCGGATAGTTGGTATTTTGGGGCTAATGTCCCGGGCAAGCAGAGGGAGGCGTTAAATTACATGGGTGGGTTTCAGGCGTATCGTAGGAAAATATGGGAAAGCGCGGAGAATGGGTATGATGGGTTCGTGCTGGCGCGTTGAGGTTGCAGGGAGCTTTAGTACTTCCGTCGTGGTTGCCGGCCGTGTGGGAATGGTCTTGGGGAAATAATAAGCGTCAGGGATTATTAACCTTTACTAGACATATGCAAGATTTTCCGATACATTGTCGTCAAGTTCACATATATTGTTGCCAAAGAATTGTTGATGTCGCTTAGTTTTGATTGGTTCTGAAGATAAAGCAGCATAGAGGGTATATGTGTAGGATGCGTCGGAGGGTGATGTGATGACGGTTCGAGCGTCGTAGATGGTGGAACAATAATAGTGATAGCAAATCATGCCGCTCCCATCCGGCCTCGCTTGTAGACTAGAACTAACGAACGCAACGCTGCTTGTGAACGGTCCGTCCGTTTGATGCCAGATGCATTCTAAATAGAGCTTGCCCACGATCGTGTAATCTCCATGCCATTTTTCATGTTGTTCGTCCTGTGCTCACACGTACGCGCCAAGCACACTGGTGCCTACGCGCTGTCAAGAAGTCGCGGAGAGGCCATTCCACTCACAATGATCACGTGTTCGAGAAATGTGGGATATCCGGTATAGATAAATTCTAGTTACTGGTATACCTCACACAAGGGAAATCGTAGTACTAATCGCGTCCGACGACTCCCTAGGCAGCGGCTAGCACCGAACGCGACGCGAAGGCTTCACATCAGATCTTGGATGATGATTTTGTGGATTATGAAACTCTGGTGTAGCCTCGGATAACTGGTAGAGCCTCGGGCAATTGGTGTAGCTACCGCAACAATGCCATGTGAAGAGGCTGTGAGTATATCTCGAGAAAGAGCTTACTTGTCGGGGGCTGTATAAGAACAGTACCGTGTGGCGCTTGTCAGATGCTGCGGTGCGACCATCCAGCATGCGAAGAAATCTGTACAATTTACTTGTCATCATACTCTGGTGGTTTTACGCTATGGACATGAATGTGAGAAGTGGGAGGAGGGAGCAGCCCCCTAAAAGGATACACGGGATTGCCGCCGCCGCCACAGCAGGACGTACTCCACTCACACACGCCTAGGCGAGTCGTCATGTTCAACTCGTCTAGCTTGAGCCGGCGTCACAGTGAACTCCACAGCATCACCATTGGTTGCTGTCGCAAGGGCCGCTTGCGCAGGATACAGAAATGATGGCGGGTAGAACAATAAGAGGAGGGTCTGTCTGCTTTCATGCAAACTCGCATTCGTTTGCATTGGGACCCTATGACTTATGAAGGATCTGTTTGTCTGCTTAGGGCACCCTTTTCCTCGGGAGCTGAAATAGGGCCACCTGTGCGCCCACTTGAGAGCGTCTGGAAGCTTGATTGTTGCTGCAACGTCTCGCTCGTCGAGAAAGGCCACCTGAACTCAGCTGGTTCGAACCAGAAGATATCGATACGATGGCTTCACAGTATGGCGCCCTTCTTGCGCTAGGTGCCGGTGTGGCCAGCCACCTCTTTTACTTCAGAATCGGGGAGCACCACATGATGCCTGTGATTTACCTCCAGCTCTTGGCGTTGGTATGCGTCTCGAGCATTGTGAGCCTTGTCAATTTCTCTGGAGCAGCAACTTCCAGCGCTATAGCAACAGTAGCCGCTCTTGCTGGGTCTTGGCTATTGGGCGTCTACGGGAGCCTCATCACTTATAGATTGCTCTTTCACCCTCTGAACAGCTTCCCAGGGCCATGGCAGACTCGGCTCGGAGATCTATGGATGTCGAGCAAGTTGACCGGACTAAACGCCTACTACATATTGCAAGATCTGCATGTAAAGCATGGGCAGTACGTCCGAATTGGTTCTAACACGCTCTCAATCACGGACCCCGACATGATGCAGCCAGCCTATGGAGCAAATGCAAGAGTCGTTAAGAGCGACTGGTACGACGGCTCTAGTCCTCATCACAGTATGCATACTACGAGAGACAAAGCTCTGCATGACCGCCGAAGACGAGTCTGGGCACCTGCTTTCAGTGACAAGGCACTGCGTGATTACGAAGCGACCGTGCAGGAGTTCAACGACAAGTTGGTGCAGAAGGTGGCAGAATCCAACGGATCTGTGATGAATATGGCTACATGGTTCAATCTCTACAGTTTTGGTAAAGCTCACCTATAGTCAGCCTTCTGGCTGATCCGAAAACCCAAGGCTAACACGCTTCACCTTCG
Source organism: Exutisphaerella laricina CBS 326.52 (assembly GCA_000504385.2). Taxonomy (NCBI): domain Eukaryota; kingdom Fungi; phylum Ascomycota; class Dothideomycetes; order Mycosphaerellales; family Mycosphaerellaceae; genus Exutisphaerella; species Exutisphaerella laricina. The sequence continues at coordinate 131,261 of AWYE02000569.1, forward strand.
TTAGATGTCATGGGAAGACTTGCCTTTGGGAAAGATTATGGCATGATCGAAAGCGGGAAAAGACATTGGGCACTTGATCTCCTGACAGAAGGCATGGCGCTCAGTGGCCTCAAGTTCCCTACCTGGGTGTTTCGCGTCCTGCTCGCCATTCCTGGTGCTGCTCAAGGCTACCATAAATTCCTTAAGTTCTGCTCTGACGAGCTGCGTTGGCGCGTCCAGAATGGAAAGGATTCTAACAAGGATATCACCGGATGGCTACTGAAAGCCTATGCTAACGAGAAGCATCCCGAGGACGACCCAATGCTCCAAGGTGATGCCCGTCTTATCATCGTAGCCGGCAGTGACACAACGTCCGCCACCTTGACGTACCTATTCTACCACCTGGCCTTCGACCCAAGTCAGGTTGAGAAACTGCGCAAAGAACTTAGACCGCTGACGAGTGGCGAGTGGAGCGACAAGGATATCCAGCACGCTGAGCATCTTAACGGTGCTATCAATGAGGTACGTCTACCGAAGGCAAGAAGGCATGGCAAGCAGCTCAGAAAAACATACACTTTCGGCAAATGACCTCAAGCGGCGTGCCTACGCCTTGATGCTAGGCTTCATACCCAAAGATGTCCCCACATTGTCCTTTTGCATAGCTGACACCCCTTCTGCTTGGCAGGCGCTGAGAATGCATCCGCCCGTGCCATCTGGCATCCAGCGCAAAACCCCGCCCGAGGGAGTGCGCCTTGGTGATGTGTTTATACCTGGTGGGACCCATTTCTGCACACCGTTGTACCCGATGGGCAGAGGTACGAGCAGCCGTTCTCGGGCTTATGCAATACACAAGACTAACCCCACGAGGTAGACGAACGCATCTATCTAGAAGCAGACTCCTTCGTTCCTGAACGCTGGTACTCGAAGCAAGAAATGGTCAAGCATCAGGACGCTTTTGCACCCTTCTCTATGGGTCCTTTCAACTGCATTGGCAGAAATCGTAAGTCCCGTCCTTACATTGCGGCGGTTCCCGATTGACGTGACTACAGTCGCACGTATGGAGCTCCGCACACTGACTTCTCAGCTCCTACTGAAGTACGACGTTGCCTTGGCTCCTGGAGAAGACGGCACCAGGCTGCTGAAGGGGACAAAGGATCACTTTACTGTGTCTGTTGGCCAGCTAGACTTGGTTTTCACACCTGCTTCGAGCTGAGAGCTGCCGTTCATAGATACGAGCGCGTAAGTCGCTGTCCAATATCCTTGTGTTGTCTGTATTGTGAATGGAGTAGGAGGATCGATGGCGTATGCACTCGCTTGACCATTGCACGATTGCTTTGCGCGCCGTGCAGCTCATCAATCAACATTCCCGTATCTTTCTCTCCCACAGACCGCATTTGATCCCTTGCAGCGGCCATGCAGTGGCGCGATGGCCGGTCGTCCTCGCAAAGCCAATTTGTTTTGTGCACGATCATCTTGACATCATAAAGCCGGCGCTACGCATAACGGCCGTAACAACATCCTGGCTGCACCCCAGATTCTGGCCGGCGATCACTGCTCCTTCGAGAGCTTGGTCTCGGCTATGGCATTTCGGACCTTGACCACAACCCGCGTTTACCGAATATGCAAGGTATTGTGGTCGTTATTATGTACGCCTCTATGAATAGTATGCTATGAATACTGCACAACGACGGTTCGTGAAGTCATCTGACTGTTCTCATATACATCCCAACACACCTCCACTACACTTTCCCATCTCACATCTTCCATCTTTCTCATCCCCCCCCCCTCCTTCTTCCATCAACGCCCCGCTCCAACCAGCTCGCCATTAACCAAGACTACCAACAACTATGGCGACCATAACCCAACCTACAGACACCCTCGCCAACACATCTACCTCCGCCGATCCTCTCATTGAAGTCCCCTTCTCCGAACCCGCCTGGCTCGCCGGCTTCCCATCTCCACTATACCAAGAAACCCACGTTAAATTCCAACGAGCATGTCGCGCCTGGCTCGAAGAACATTTCCTCCCCTACTGCATGGATTGGGAGAATGCCGGCAACCTCCCTGCCGACCTCTTCGACAAATTCAACAAATACAACATGCTCCTGCCCAACCTCGCGCCTCCTCTGCCCGTAGAATGGCTCCACAAAGCGGGCATCAAAGACATCCTCGGCACGTCCGTAGAAGAGTGGGACTACGTCCACACCGCCATCTGGATCGACGAGATCCATCGCAGCGGTCTCGCGGGCCCGAGTAGTGGCCTGACAGCAGGCTTCGCGTACGCCATCCCGCCCATCATCAAGTACGGAAGCCGGCAGTTGCAGGAGCGCTTTCTGGTGGATTTCTTGACGGGAAGAAAGAGGACTTGCATCGCGATTACGGAGCCTTCTGCGGGCAGCGACGTGGCGAATGTGGAGACTACGGCGGAGAAGACGCCGGACGGGAAGTTTTATGTGGTCAATGGGACGAAGAAGTGGATCACGAATGGGATTTGGAGCGACTATACTACGATGACTGTGAGGACGGGGGGAAAGGGGCCTGGGGGGTTGAGTTTGTTGGTGGTGCCGTTGAAGGTGGAAGGGGTGGAGATGCGGAGGTTGTCGTGTACGGGGAGCAGGACGGGAGGAACGACGTTTATCGAGTTGGAGGATGTGAAGGTGCCCGTTGAGAATTTGGTCGGGGAGGAGGGGAAGGGTATGTTTTACGTGATGAATAATTTCAATCATGAGAGGTTGATGATTGCTATTGGGGTAACGAGGCAGTCGCGTGTGGCCTTGACGACTGCGATGGGCTATGTCATGAAGAGGGAGGCGTTTGGCAAGGCACTCGTGGAACAGCCTGTTGTGAGGCATCGATTGGCAAAGGCTGGAGCACAGTTGGAGATGTTGCAGGCTTGGCTTGACCAGTTCCTATACCAGATGAAGCATCTGCCAAAGACAGAGGCCGATAAGAGGCTGGGTGGTTTGACTGCTCTGGTCAAGGCAACAGCTGGCATGGTGCTCAATGAATGTGCACAAACTGGAGTGTTACTGCATGGGTAAGTGGAGCTGATTGTGTGTCCTACTGAAGGTGTGCTGACCATACGACAGTGGCAATGGCTTCACACAAACTGGTCAAGGCGAACTCGTAGAGCATATCTATCGCGATGTGTTCGGTGCCAGAATACCAGGAGGCTCAGAAGACGTTCTGCTCGACTTGGCGATTAGACAACTGGTCAAGAACTATCAGCGGGCGACGAAGGAGCTTGAAAAGAATGGTGGCAGCAAGTCGAGGCTGTAGAGCGATGTGAGCTTGACGGACGGTGACGCAAGACCTTTGCAACTCATTGACGCTGGTCCGCTGGTTGGTGCTATGCAGAACCCTTTCGATCTTGGATGAACAACGAGCCATATGGTCTCTTCATCACTCCAGCTGATTCCCCATCTATAGCATCTTTTTCGTCGTCGCTTCATGCTGCTTATTTTAAACGCCACGCTAATATCGCAAAATTCAAGTGGGAGACCGACATGTTCATCGATCATCATCAATCTTCATGGCCTCGAGCTTCTGTCGCTCTTTCTCAGCCTTCTTTTCGGCAAGCTTTTGCTCCTTTCTCTGACCCTTCGTAAGCTTGCCATCCTCACGAGTCACCTTTTCCTCGGTGCCATTGAGCTCTGCTTTAGGCTCAGATCTCGGTTGTGTTGGGTTAGGGTTGCCCTTGAACTCGAGTTTCCTTGGCTTCATGTATTCTCGCATCACCTCATCTGTGACCTTGCTCCGATTTTCCTGGAATGATGTGACGAACTTCTGTAGCTCCTCTATGCATTTCTTCTTCATGTCACCGGTGAGTAGGTCTCCACTACGATACCGCTCGGCAAGGTCCTCGAGCTCTTCGTCGTCCTCCAGGAAGTACGATAGATATGTGTACGCGACATCAATATCCGGGTTGCCGCCGTATTGGCGATGTTCCTCCAGAGTTTCTCTCCCACCGGAAAATGCATGGCTGTTGATCTTCTTCTTGATTTGATTGGGGGTATCGGACATGAAAATGGCAGAATTGGCATCAGAGGCACTCATCTTGCCTCCAGGGCCCTGTAACGCTGTCAAGAACTTCGAAAGGATAAGAGTCGTCTTCGGATGAGAGTGTGTCATGCGAGGACATCGATCTCGCACGATTCGGAAGTATGGCTCCTGGTCGATCGCGCATGGAATCAGTACAGGTATATCAGCGAGTGCCTTATGCCGCCTCCGTCCTGCGGGATTCGGATCGAGATGGCTGTAATTCGCGTAGCCGAACAATTCTGGGTAGGAAGACGGAAATGCTGCCACACACTGCTTTGCAACATACGCAACCATGCCGATGTTCGATTCTCCTTTATGGCCGAAAGCACCAGTAGCTTGACTGAGCGTGACCAATGACTCAAACTCTGAAATATTCCAGTAGAAGTGGCCACCCACATACTCGTAATCGGTGTATATGAAGGTCTTCCTTGGGTCGAAGCCCAGCGCTATGATGTCCTTGATGTTCTCGTGCGCGAAGTCTAAGAAATCCTCCAGGGCCTTCCCCTTCTCCTGATTGCCGTTGTTCTTTTGCCTGGTGTACAAGTACTTCTCATCATCCGTCAACATTATAACCAATGGCACATCGAACATTTCTTGGATCTCCTTGGTGAACAGGAAGGGCACGGTATGACCCAGATGCATACTGCCGCTGGAGGGACCTCGCCCAGTGTAGAGCATGAATGTGCCATACTTTTCGTAGACGTCTAGGATCTTGTCGAAGTCTCTATGGGAGAAGAACAGCTTCCTTCGCATCAATCGATGTGGCTTCTTGCCAGTGACTTGCTCGAATCGTTTCAGGTGTTCTTCTGTAAGTGGCTGCACGCCGAACATCTCGATGAGTCTGTTATAGTCGATCGCCTTTGCATTGCCATGCTCGTCCACGCCTCCCGAGACATTGTACGGGTCGATCTGTTGTTCGCTTGCAGGCGCCTTCTCTCCCACATCAATGGCATTCTTCACCTCTGGCGGGGCTGCTACAGCTTCGGCCATGTTGGTGTCGCGTGTCTTCGGCTTTCTTGGAGGGACTGTCAGACCGTCGTATATTGCTTGTTATGGCGATTGCGAGACCGTGGGTTGGAATGGTGTCCTTCAAGACGTGGATACTTCTCTCGTACACACAATCAAGCGTGACGAATTCAATGTCCCCCGCCATGAGTCGTGAAGAAAGTAGAAGCGGTCGGAGCTCGGCTACTCCCGTGCCGCGACAAGGTACACATGAAGGTGCTGGCTTCTCCGCACACATGCATCGTGGTCAGGCATCATCTTGCGAGGCATCAGAAGACGCTCACGCGACACTTCGACAGACCACCTCCATCTTCTACTTTCCTCTACACAAGAAAGAAGCAGCGTCCCTGGGGATGGGCTTGGTCGACACAAGAAGGTAGCACGTCGCCATGGTCAAATTCTACAGCTGCAACTACTCCTACGACTACGGCTTTAGTGCCGTTTCCTTGGCCTATTTCTTGCGATACCCAAATCCATACAGCAGGCATGTCGCATCGACAGACACCATTAGTCGCCACTACGATCCAGAAACACAGCGACTGACGACTACCCGACTGCACTTGAAGAAAAGCCGATTGCCACCCGCCGTGCTGAAGCTTCTGCCAAAAAAGGATGTCGGTGCTTCGGAGGACGGCAGCACTCAAAGCTTCATCCTAGAGAAGAGTGTTGTGGATGTGAAGGAGGGCTGGATGCAGACGGAGAGCCGCAACCTGGACTGGAACAATGTTCTGTCAGTCATCGAGAACCACACCTATCGTCGGCCGCAATTCAAGGATGAGGCAGGCAATGAAGTGGTCATTGTGCAAGGTCATGCACTGCCGAAAGAGGAGCACCGAACGGACGTCTCTGTGAATGTTACGCTCAAAAGTAGGATCGGCGAGCAGATTCGAAGGCGAAGGGAACGTTGGGGCCAGCAGGCTACAGCTTCTTCTGTCAGTGGGGGCGGAGAACTGCAGAATGTGGAAGAAGAACCCGTGAAGCAAAGCTGGCTCAACAGCTGGACTTCTGGAGCTTTGCGATCTGCCATCGAGACGATATCCCTTCAGCGTGCTGAGAAGAGCCAGCCCAAGGCCAAGAAAGGCATGACCGTGGTCTTGGCACGCTTGCAGCAGGGAGGTATCCAAGCTGTACTCGAGGGCATGCGAAACGACAGAGAAATCGCCTTGTAGAGACATTACTGCCCTGTCTACCAGGATTCGTCGTTCAGCAAGGTGTTGGCAGGAATGACAGGAGTTTGGACTGTAGGGTATTGACATTTACTTCTCGTTGTGATTTCCTGAATGCATTGGAGGAGTGTGTACGATGAGATGAGCTGTACTGTGTATATAGGACTTGAGGCCCCAAGCCTGAGAAGGAAGACCTGTCCACTAACTATTGCTTAACCAATACCTGGCAACCATGTCGTGTCAATTGCTCCTGATGGAGCTCTATGCTGGCAGCCACCTGGTGCGCCTCGTAGATTCACGTTCATAGACCTCTACTACGCCGCCGGTCAAGCCGGCGCGTCTAGTAGCGAGACGATGACAAGACATGCAAAGGCAAGGGCATTCCGACGAAGGTCATATGAGGCCAGTACATGATTCCATCGTCACATTTCGCGCTGGCCGGCAGCTAAAGCTGAACATTCCGGTCGCGGATGGAACTATTGGTTCTCCCTAACGCTTTTTATCCGGAAGCGGGCGCACTTCGATCGGGCTAGTCGCCTGCCCGGTCCGGCGACCGGCTAAGGATATAAGAACTCGCGTCTCCCACTTCATCTGTTCATATTGCTGTCAGTTCTCTGCCCGAACGTGCTCGACTGCCCCCCCACGCCCTCTGCCTTGACCGTCGTTGCTGTGCCGCTTTATCGTCCACCATCCTGCGCCTCGCGCCCGAGCTCCCGGCGTATGTCCCGTCCTTCGCCGATCTCCTCGACTGCTGCACACCACGCGCACCGTCGCGTTGGTCTGCCCTCCCACACCTGCCCTGTTCTCCGCGAGCAATACCTCCTGTTCTCGTTCGTCACAGCTACAGTCCTCGCAACACAGCATGCTACGCTGTGGTAGAAGCATCGCGGCCCAGCGAGCCACCACGTTCGCCCGCCGACCAGCCCCTGCTGAGTACGTGTGAGCCCCTGTGCATTACGCCTACCTGCTGCATAGCTAGGGAGCGCCAGCTGCGTCGCTCGGCGGAGCTACTGTGCTCGGTATTTGCCGGCCGCTTGATCGGCAGATACAGCTGGGATGAGGATATTGCAGTGTCATGTGGGATCTTGACCTCAGCTGGAGCCACATCACCCCTACGGACCACTAGGCAGCTGGCAGACGCAGGTGGTCGTTCCGCAGTGAGGAGGGGATTGCGTCGTGCTAGGCCTCTCATCACAGCCCTTAATCGTCTGGTGACTGGTGCCCTCGAGCGCAAGTGCCGCCACGCCACGCAGACGTTTTTCTGCGCGCGTTGCTCTCCACCAGCAATGCAACATCGTGCACAAGGATCCTGGGCAGTTGCGACTTCCATCCAGCAGAGCATGCAATGAAGGATGGACGACAGGTGATAGATTTCTCGAAGCGCAGCACAGGCCTCGAATCCGACCAATTTACGAAACCAAGTGATCACCAGCTGGTTGCCTGATCAGCTTTGTTGGTTTTTGAAATCCGGATCCTTGGCTTAATGCATGTACGGAGTGACAGGACCGTGCTCTGCCTCCACTGGAGAGTGCGACATAACGCTCCTTGCAACACAGGCAGCAGATGAGGATTCTCGGCGCGGCCTCTTGCACGCGCAGCATGTGTTTCGCCGATGCTACCTCCGACTCCTTGCATGGTCCTTATCATGTTGGGCGCCTCCCGTGGGCGTTTCAGAACAAATCCACGAGGATATAGGCATCGTGCCTTTTAGAGTTCTTAGAGCTTCTTGAATCTATAGAGCTCCTTCTCTAAAGATTGCAGACTGTAGGACTACTTCGATCTCACCTGCGGCATAAGCGCCAATGACTATACATCATCTCACCTGATTTGACTCATGCTTATTGCGGAATAGGTGGGCAGATCATACTCGGACATTTTTCAAAGGAACGGGTTCTTTCGCACTGTGCTAATACCTCTCGCCGCTTGTCGGGACAATTATTTTGACGGTACTACTGCAAGATCAATGTCACTCCTGCCACGCATTCAATCCTACGTACGTTGCGCAATGAAAGATAGCTGCTACCGATTTGAGGCTCTAGGGAGTGCGCTCTAAGAGAGCTTTGAACGCTTTGTTCAACAATCAAGGCCTGTGATTCGTGCTGGATAAAGTTGGGTGCGAAGCATACTGCACAGTCTCCCTAATCTCTGGAAAGTCAATTCTATCTGCAACAATGCCTACATCTCAATGGAGAGCCTCGGAACACTTCTTCGTCCCCAGGACATACTATATACGGCATTAGTCGAATAGTATGTCGTGGAGTATGAAAGGTCACTTGAGACTCGGTTCGACTTTTCAGGACCTTGGGAGGTGTGTTAAGTCCTCGAAGTGGCCAATGTCGAAGATTGATCGCATGCTTGTAGACAATTTCTTCACACTACGGCAATGGAAGCTTTGGTAGGATTTTTGGAATTTATGACTTTGCGAGCCGGAACCTCTCAGTACCTTATCCCCAACAGTAGTACCCTGCATCGCAAGCCAAAACCAAGGCGATGGTCTATCCATAATTCCAAGACCACAGCGTCTCATACGTTGCTTCGACCCTCTGGCGATATACTTCTAGGTTCGAGAATATCGCGCCTATACTCAGATTAAAGCTGAGGAACTATGTTGTAACTCGCGACCTACATTTATCATATCCTCAAGCATCCTGACGCTGGCAAAGAGACGAACAAAGCGGAGTTTTCGGCGCGTTAGCCAAGATTGCATATTGGGACCAACGCGCAAACCGGTGTCAGCCACTCTATTCAATCGCAAGTACGACGTTGCAAAGTCCGGCAAGGAGAGGGACTGTATCAATAGGTAGGCGTCCTCGTTCAGCAACGGTGTGGGCTTGAAGAGAAGGTTGGAGTTTGATCAAGGCTGCGGGACCACCGCGGTCCGGGGACTTGTTTTGCTGCTTCTGCCTTGTTCCATCATTGATCCTCATCCTCCTAAAATGCTCGAATATCTTACAGGTGCTATGGTGGTCCAAGCCATGCGGGAATTGTTTCGCCGGAGTAGTGGAGACTGCGACTATACTAGGAGCTGGTCGCAGTCAAGTCGATCTGCTTCTAGCTGTCCTTGAGGCTGGACTCATGGCCTCAGCCTTGCAGGATGCGCGAGCTTCGCTACTGCGTGCTCCAGCACATACGTCGGGCTTATATCAGGCTCGGAGCATTGTGTTTATCTGGCTAGAAATCCATCCGGCGGGATATCAGACAGAAGGCCACATCGACTACTTTGATGACATGCTGCGATACACACTTCAAGAACATATCCCCGGCTCGAGTGCGGTGTCTAGCGACCCCGGACCCTTGTCTCTGTGCTTATACTCGTGCACCTAACAATCATGGATCAGCTGTGTGCTAAGCTCAAGAATGGAGTACTCGCATTGTAGGACAGTGACCTCCCGGAACTCGGCATCCTTGCAGTGATTATTGGCGGCAGTACTATGCGCTCGAAGCTTCGGTCACCTTGCTTAGGACATTGATTGACCCATTGTGGTTAGTGATATGCAGAAGATACAAAGTATCCTATGTCATAACCGTCCACGCCGTAGATCTATGTTAAAGATAACATTAGAAAAATGGTCAGAGATATTCTTACTACTTAGTACTAGCTCGCGAGTTGTTAGTATAGCTCCTCCTATCCTGTTTCCTTAAGCCTAAGTAGTATCTACTAATTTACTATAGCGTCGTTACCTACTACGTTTACTATATTAGGAATAGCCTTTCTTATTAGTTAGATAGCGGTAAGTTATCGTTATAAGGTTATATACGGGAGCAGTGTTTATCGAAGGATAGATAAAAAAATAGTCGGCTACGTAGATATATATTTCTTTAAGCTTTAGAAGAGTACCCTAGTACCTTTACTACTATAGAGAAATCTAGATTAGAAAGATAGGTTTACTACTAACTTGTCTACGTTACTAGTAGTATACCTTTAGTCCCGATAAATAGAGGAAATCCGGTTATGTCTTCGTATTATTAAGTAAGGCTAATTACTACTCTTATTACTCCTTTAGGTCTATAATATATACTTTAATAGTGTTTCTCTAAGCTAGCTATAGTTTCCTACGTTTAGGGGCCTAGCTTTATAACTTACTAGACTTTATATATCTTAGATATAAATATCTTAGATATTCTTCTTATAGTACTAGCTATTATACCCTTTATTACTTTAAGGCCTACTAGTAACTCTATAATTATAATCTTATACGCTCTTTCTACGAAGGAGCCGTATTATATTTTATTATCTTCTACCTTACGATATAACCTTCGCTATTCCTCTCCTCTATCTTCTTCTCCTACTATTTCTTCTCCTCCCTCTTCTCCTTCTACTTACTTATTTATAAAGATCGTCGTATTTCGCGTACGTCTAGAGGCGTTTCCTATAGACTTTAGCCTTACTATATAGCTTAGAGCTATAGGCGCTAAGATCCTATACCTAAGGTACGTACTACTAGTAGTACCCTTATAAGACTAATACTACCTATTACTAGATAGGTAAACAAGATATCTATCTATATAGACTAGAAGGTACTATAATAGCTTAAGTAAAATATCTTTCTATCTATATATTATATTATTTCTAGCCTAATATACCTATATAGTATAGTACAGAGGTAGAGAGACTCTTATATAAGAGAAAACTACTATAATAAGAGAAAAAAGCGCTACATATACGCAAACGTCTTCTAATACGAATGTACCAATACGGGTTAGAGCGGCAGCGTATGACCGAAAATCTTTACGAAGCAGGGGCCAACTATAGATGCAAAGGGAGCTCGGCACATGAAGTTTACCTCACTTTCTACTAACTCTTTGGTACCTTGCACATAGCACAAGCACTTCTTTTACTTCACAAAACTCACCGACACGCGCCCAATACCCAACAAAACATCACCGGCTGTGGTTCTACCATCGAACATAAGCCGTGGCCGATCAGAGACGCGACCAAACCACGAACTACGCGCAGCAAATCAAACACTCCTAGAATTGACGGTCTGCCTCGCGCCTCAGGCGCACTACAGCCCACACACAACGTAGCCACCTCATCGTATCAAGCCATCATGGCCGATTCTTCAGCTTTGGGAGTTGGTGACGGCAGTATGCCTGATACAATGATGCTTGACACACCCGACTATACCGATTCTGAATCGAATCCTACAGGCGCAAACAGTGTCGCGGGAGATGCATCTACAGCAGATGGCCGCAAGAAGCGATGGGAAGGTAATGCGCTCCGGAAGAGCGTGTTCGGCAAGAAGCACGATCGACTCGGCGAGAACAAGGACGACGACTCCATTCGACGATTCAGATACCTCTTGGGCCTTACGGATTTGTTCCGCCACTTTATTGACAGCAACCCAGATCCCAAGATCCGTGAGATTATGGAGGAGATCGATCGCCAAGATGAAGAAGAGAAGAAAAGAGAACAGGCCGGTAACAAGCGTAAGGGCGGCGCCGATGGAGGCAGGCGGAGAAGAACAGAGAAAGAAGAGGACGCGGAGCTCTTGCGCCAAGGCAAGCAAGAAGGCAAGACGGAGCACACAATCTTTTACGAGAGTCCGGCATACATCCAGGGTGGCGAGATGAGAGACTACCAAGTCCAAGGTCTCAACTGGTTGATCAGCTTGCACGAGAATGGTATCTCTGGCATCCTGGCAGATGAGATGGGTCTAGGCAAGACGCTACAAACCATCAGTTTCCTTGGATATCTACGCTTTGTGCAGGACATCACAGGACCTCATCTCGTCGTTGTGCCCAAGTCGACTTTGGATAATTGGAAGCGTGAGTTCGCAAAGTGGATACCCGACATCAACGTTCTCGTGCTCCAGGGTGCTAAAGAAGAACGTCATGAACTTATCAATGACCGTCTGGTCGATGAAAAGTTTGACGTGTGCATCACATCCTACGAGATGATCCTCCGCGAGAAGAGTCATCTCAAGAAATTCGCCTGGGAGTACATCATAATCGATGAGGCTCATCGAATCAAGAATGAAGAGTCTTCGTTGGCCCAGATCATCCGTATTTTCAACTCGAGAAATCGGCTCCTCATCACGGGTACCCCACTTCAGAACAACTTGCACGAGCTGTGGGCATTGCTCAACTTCCTGCTGCCTGACGTTTTCGGTGATTCCGAGGCCTTCGACCAGTGGTTCAACAATCAGGATGCGGATCAAGATACTGTTGTTCAGCAACTCCACCGTGTCTTGAGGCCGTTCTTGCTGCGTCGTGTAAAGAGTGACGTAGAGAAGAGTCTATTGCCGAAGAAAGAGATCAACCTGTATGTTGGCATGAGCGAGATGCAGATCAAGTGGTACAAGAACATTCTTGAGAAGGATATCGATGCTGTGAATGGTGCTGCCGGCAAGAAGGAGAGCAAGACCCGATTGCTCAACATTGTCATGCAGCTGCGAAAGTGCTGCAATCATCCATACCTCTTCGACGGCGCAGAACCTGGACCACCTTACACAACCGATGAGCACTTGGTCGATAATGCAGCTAAAATGGTCATGCTTGATAAGCTACTGAAGCGACTACAAGTGGATGGCAGCAGAGTACTCATATTCTCCCAGATGTCTCGTGTGCTAGACATTCTGGAAGATTACTCAGTCATGCGGGGGTATCAGTACAGTCGTATTGATGGCTCTACTGCCCACGAGGACCGTATTGCGGCAATCGACGAGTACAACAAGGAGGGCTCTGAGAAGTTCCTTTTCTTGCTCACTACTCGTGCGGGAGGTCTTGGTATCAATCTGACATCGGCAGATATCGTAGTTCTCTTCGATTCGGACTGGAATCCACAGGCAGATCTGCAAGCCATGGACCGCGCGCATCGTATTGGACAGACTAAGCAGGTAAAGGTTTTCCGGTTCGTGACAGAAAATGCTATCGAGGAGAAGGTTCTTGAGCGTGCTGCACAGAAGCTACGTCTGGACCAGCTTGTCATTCAACAAGGCCGTGCACAGCAGGCCGCGAAAGCAGCAGCATCGAAGGACGAGTTGCTGGGCATGATCCAGCACGGCGCGGAGACTATCTTCGAGTCCAAGGACGGCTACGGTGCTTTCGGAAAAGCCCGAGAAGCCACTGATGATGAGCTCGATAAGCTTCTTGCCCACGGCGAAGAGCGCACGAAGGAGATGAACTCTAAGTACGAGAAGCTCGGCCTTGACGACCTTCAGAAGTTCACATCCGAAGCTGGTACTTACGAATGGAATGGCGAGAACTTTGTGAATCGCAAGAAGGAGATTGGCCTGAATTGGATCAACCCGTCAAAGCGTGAGCGCAAAGAACAGTCATACTCCATGGATAGGTACTACCGGAACGCGCTCATGACTGGCGGACCACGACCGGAGCCAAAGCCAAAAGTACCTCGAGCGCCAAAACAGGTGGCCATGAACGATTACCAGTTCTTCTCTCCCCGATTGGGTGACCTGCAGGACAAGGAGACCGCTTGGTTCCGCAAGGAGAATGGCCTCAAGGCGCCATTGACAGACGGCGACGAGGACACCCTGGATCAGCGACAGCAGGACCAAGAGCTGGAGCAGAAGGCCATTGACGATGCTGAACCTCTTACCGAGGAAGAGATTGCTGAAAAGCAGCAGCTTGCCGAGGAAGGGTTTGGCGACTGGAATAAGCGTGACTTCCAGCAGTTCATCAACGGCAGTGCAAAGTATGGTCGCCACGACTACGAAGCAATTGCCTTGGAAGTCGATAGTAAAGACACCAAAGAGGTCAAGGAATATGCCAAGGCCTTCTGGAAGCGTTACAAGGAGATTGCCAACTGGGAGAAGCACGTTGCGGCCATCAAAGAAGGCGAGCAGCGAGCTCAACGCGTGATAGAGCAACGGGAGTTGCTAAAGAAGAAGCTAGCCATGTACCGCGTGCCTCTCCAACAGCTGAAGCTTAACTACACAGTCAGCACGACCAACAAGAAAGTGTATACCGAAGAGGAGGACCGCTTCTTGCTTGTCATGCTTAACAAGTATGGCATTGATACGGAGGGTCTCTACGAAAAGCTTCGCGACGAGATTCGGGAATCACCATTGTTCCGTTTCGACTGGTTTTTCTTGTCCAGAACGCCGCAGGAGCTTAGTAGGCGCTGTGCGACACTCATCACGACCGTCACTCGTGAGATGGAGGGTGGTACTGGTAAGGAGAATAAACGAGCTGCAGAGGACGACGAGGAAGAGGAAGAGGAGCAGCCCAAGAAAAAGGGCAGGACCTCAACGGGCGGTGTAAAGGTGACTCAGCAAACTATCCTCACTGCCCAGATCTTGTCACTAACAACATCGTAGAACAAGGCCGTGAACGGCGTCAAGAGTACACCCAATAGCACATCGCGAGCCGCGAGTGTCGACACCGCTGCATCTGGTGGCACAGCTAAGCCAAAAGGCCGAGCACCACGAAAGAGTAAGAGTTGAGATCGATGGAGACGTGTCAAGAATTTGGTGTTCGGCAACGGTGCATACTGCCATGGACCCGCGGCAGGTGTTACTTGGGGGTTAAAGGCGTGATGAGTACAGTGTTAGACATGTCTGCTTGGTTGGTGTCTTATGCGAGAAGCTAGCTATGCTCAGCAGTCCTTAGTTCAGGCTGCAGAGAGAATGTGCTCAATATGTGCGGCGTTCCTGGCTCTCGGAAGCAGCCTGAACGATCTCATGGTCAGGGAGATTGATCTGGCCTCGATGGCGGCTGCGAAAGTCGCAAGAAGAAGCGCGATTGCATGCGCGTAGTTTGTTGGGCGACACCAGATCCAGACTCATGGTAAAGATCAATGCGACAGTTGGTGCAGACTTCCAGACACTACGGGTCGCACGTGGCTTGTTGCACTATATGACGATAGTCAAGGACTCAAGGTCGATGATGACGGAGGTATGTTAGCCTGGCACTAGAACGATCATTGACGACCGAGGCCTCTCTTGCCTGGCACTGGCGAGAAGTGCTTAGCAAGAATGGAGCAATACTTAAGATCGACCTGCAAGCGCTCGCTATACGTAACGGTTCGTTGACACTTCTTCAGTGGGATAGCTACAGCTGTGTTGTCATTGAGGTGCATTCCTCAGTAACCCTTAGCTTGTTCTCAGGAATTACAGCAGCGGTCAGACCTGCTTCTAGCTGTAGAAACTTCGCGCGACTCATGATCAGTCCATTTCTATCTACACTGAGAGACAAGAATTTGATGTATTTGGACCTCTCGGATGCGATTGTAGTTGGAGCGGGTGTAGCCGGCAATGTCGTTGCTGAAAGTCTCGCTAACTACCAACAGCGCAAAGATCCTATTTCTCGAAAGAAAGCCGGCATCGATGCCAAGTCAGGCGGCACTACTTTCATGCCATTCAACGATACCGTCACAATGTTCGACGTCTCTGCTTTCGCATTCGGCATTGGATCTGCTGATGTATTGGTGTGTACTGCTCTAACACCCCGAGGAATGCAGGTCGGGTGCTGTTTACGGCATGATGTTGGTGCCACCATCTGAAGATGATGTCGACGACAGATGGCCATGGCTTTCGTTCGATCATCAAGCTTAACGCCCGTGGCAAGCTCATTCTAACATGTGGCGCGCTTTTCACTCCAAGAATCCTCCTCGAGTCACGAATCGGTCCTGTTGAGCGCCTCCAGATGTTCCGAACGGCAGTACAAATGTTACGCCGCTAGATCAGAAAGAATGACATGAGCTCCTAGTCTGCCACAACGTTGACCATACCTACAGATCAAAGCGGCCTCATCTGGACCACAGTAAAGGGAAACGACAACCGGACCCGCCACATTCAGCTGGTGAAGCCGGGGCGAAAGGGTTTGTTCATGCCGGGAATGAGGGATCATGGCTGTCTGTAAAGCATTTAGTGCATACCACGAGAATTGAAATCATGGTGGTAGCGGAAATAGTGGCGTGGGTTTGATGAATATGTCTTCCGCAGGGTAAATATCGCCGTGCTTACCACGATCAAGCTCATCGATCTGTTATCGTGTTTTTACTGTAGCCATCTCGGCGGGTATCATTGTAGAACACAACCCCAGCCCTCTTTCTCTCCCTCCTTCTCAAGCTCAACGACTCTCTCTTCGACTCTCGCCACGCCCTTCTCATAATCAAGGACGCCTGCCTCGACGTCTTCGACTTTACCTCTCAATCCGTTGATCTCGTAGTCCAGCTTCGCGGCTAAAGTCTCAATTTCTTTCGTTCCTTCTTCTAGTTTCTCGGTTTCTTCTCGCAACATAGCTTCTGCGTGCAGCTGGATCTCTCTGACCGACTGCAGGTGAGGATCATGCATAGAATCAAGTGTTTTTTGGTCGACGTCGCAGTGGTCCAGAATGTCACGAAGCTGATGGATCTGAGCATTAGTCCACATGCCTGTTTGCGACTCGAGTGTTGTGATCATGGCTCTTAGTCCCTTCGCTTCCTTTGTTATCAGTTCTTCCGCGGCGAGTTGTGCCGCAGGCTCGTCATAGAAGGGATCGGGAGTGTCTTCAGTTAGATGCGACCAGTGTAAGACACTCTCCTCTGCAAGACTGAAGCTAAGATGGCGTGGAAATGCTTGATCGGAATGATGCTGGATCTGAACGTCGACATACTGATTGTACGAACTGGTGCGTTTCAGTAAGTTACTGACGTCGTATTCAGTTTCAGGTCCAGTTGGCAAGCGATCATTGAGATCGATGCCATTGTATATAGAGTTAGCAGCCGATGCTGTCGCAGTGCCTATCCGAGACCCCTCTGTGCCACTGATTTGGTCAACAGAGTCAGTGCTCGTTTGAGCGTGCTGGCTAACCATGGCTAGGGGAGGCAAATGATCTTTTTGAGCATCTGGAGCATCCCTGCCAGATATTGATCGCATTGATTCTGCTGTGTCAGCGCGGTGTCTCCTAACGGCCACGTTGAGCCTGTTAGAAGATTCGGTCACAAGTGGTAGTTGTCGCTGCTCTCTCTCTTGTTCCTGCGGACTGTTCAGACTACTATTCGGGCTCGTGTGCGCTCTTTGGATGGGTGGACGCTTGTTCTGCCCGTGCGAGAGTGCTGTCGCCTGTTCTGTTGAGGTTTCCCTTTTGTGCCCCCCAAATCCTACTGCTCGCCTGACAGTCCCAATGCCGCCCTTGGCTTCGTCCTTCAAATTGGTCGCACGCTTGAACAATGAAGGTTTGAAACTCTCGTCCACATCGCTACCTTCCTCTTCAGTGTGTGTAGGTCGAATGAAATCTTGATACTCCCGTTCTTGTTCTCGCCGCTGCCGTGGTGGACCACCATCAGCTGTGCTTTTGCGACCTGCCGCCCACATGAAGCCGCCATGATCGTCGTCTTTGAAGAGGAGCTTTTCGTTCAGCTTTGGCTCGGTCTGCACCGACTGGGGCACTTTTGCTTTCTTGATGGGCTTGCCCAACCAAAGCCATTTGGCTCTATCGCCGTACACGAGCTGGACGAAGTGATCAATATCTACCGTTTCGATCTCGGCAATACCAGCTTTGTCACGACGGCCCATAGCGTCTGCCAGCATTTCGCCACCTTTGCCACTTAACTCTGCAACAGTGCTCTTGACTGCTTTGGGTACTGCCCACCTTTCCTTATCAGCAGCCTTTTGGGTTGTTTTGTGCAATCTGTCAAGCGTTCGGCGATCTAGCCGCCTTGTCCGCTGCATGCGTTGTTGCTTCTGAAAAGCGCTGATGCCTCGCTTCATAGATTCAACATCGAATGGATCTTTCGAGACCGGAGCATTGACAGAGTGCAGTCTGTTCCTGGCACCCATGAGCAGGCCCAGAAGACCAGCGACGGTTGTTGGTCCGAGTATGCCATCGTGTGGATCAACATCATAGTGGTCGCTACCAATCTCGACCCACCAATCGTTGATGGCACGCTCAGTGACATCGCATAGCAAACCATCAGCATAATCGATCTCCAGCTTATCGAACAATGTCAGAGCGCTTTGGCAGAGCTTAACTAGCTCTATTACAGATTTGTAGACGTCGTTCTTGTCGCTTGTCCTGTAAAGCTGGTGGAACTTGGCAACTGTTGCAGCAGCTGGTTGTGAAAGAGCAAGTCCAGCACGTCCAGAACATCCAAGTCGTTTCAGGTCTTCGTTGACAAAGAAGTTGAAACGATGCTTTCTGATATCACCGTCTGGCACAGCTACGATAGACAGCGACGATGGGAAGCCCGAGAGATTCGTGACCATCAAAATGCCAAGTGGAGTATCACGCCTTCTGGCATGGTACTGATTAAGTGCCTTGAAGTAGACGCGCAGTCGTGGCGACCATGTGGTCTCATCAGTCGGTACACTCAACACACCTACGACGACGCGATGGGACAGGTCTCCTGTATATGTCGTGATGACGAAGGTGGGATGAGTTCGTGAAGTGGTCCATTGCTCAACAATATAGCATTCGTACCCAAACAGCTCGCGCCTCCGGTCCAGAACTGCAGTTGAGGCATCTTCTTCAAGGTATCGAAAGGCCACCGAATCTGTGAGGACAAATCGTTGGTGCCCTGGCTGGACGGCTATTTCCGAATTCTGAACTTCTAGATGTCGTTCTAGACGTCCGGGAATATGTGGTTTAGGCGAGGTTGGCGGGTCATCTTGTGCTGTTGGCGCCTGCGACAAATCTGTTGGCATGACAGAAGGCCGAGTACCGCCGCGATCAACAGGAGAGTTTGTGATCATGGTCACTGACTGTCCAACTGTGGCGTGATGAAGTCCATCGTCCTTGGTGAAGTTGCTTCCCTTTAACACCAGCGAGCGAGCGTGGTCGCAGTCAAACTCATAGATCACTTGAGGTGACGTCAATATCAAGAGACAGTCCAGCGACAGTAGATGTAGTGTAGGACTGGCGGAATGTGCAACGGGGCCAAGATGAATGCAATGTGCACAGGAGCGTGAGATGGTGATGTCCCGATATGCCTAGCCACAGCGGGAGCAAGTCCGTGCCGTGCCGTGCCGTGCCGATAGCGATAGGCGTGTCAGTCGTGTACCAGCGGTGTTGAGCTCTTGTCTGTAAGGCTACAATCACAATCACACGATCACGGTTCCGGTCCCGGTCACGGTCTATACTTGATAGAGATTGCCTCTATAGAATGCAAAGGCGTCCTCACGCCGCGGTGCCGTGCAGCGCCTGAACCAAGCCATCGTCCGTCTTGAAGAGGAAGCCAGAGCTACCAAACCGCCAGCAAGCATGGACGCCATCTTCGCTGCCCACAAGCAGCAGACGACCAAGGGCAACCTGGCCAAGACCATCGACTCGGTTCAGTCACTCATCGACCTTCTACAAAACGCACGCGATAATGTTGCCGACGACCCAGACACGGCTGCTCTACAACTGGCCAAGATCCAGACACCAGTTAAGCAGTCGTTCACGAAGCTCGAAGAGGATCTGAAAGAAGTGAACAAGGGCATGAACGCGTATCAAAAAGCATTGAAGGACAAGTTCAAGAGTGCAGCTTTGCCCACCAGTAGCAATGAAGTACTGAGCGGCAACCCGGATCTGGTCAATCGAGCCATTGCCATGCACTTGCTACGAGAGGGCAAGTTCGATGTTGCCAGGACATTCGTGAAGGAGGTGTCAGAGAGTCCTCCCAAGGTAGACACAGAGATGCAGGGGATGGAAGAACGACCCGGCAGGAACTGGATACAGGACTTGGCAGATGCGGACGACATCATGCTTGACGGCATGGAAGCTGTCGCTGATGGAGAGATCGAGAAGAGTGGTCTGCAGAAGAAATTCTCAGAAATGTATCATATCCTCGATGCACTACGAAACCAACAAAACCTCGAGCCAGCCATCGAATGGGCACGAAAACACAGTTATGAGCTGGAGAATCGGGGCTCTAATCTCGAGTTTGAATTGGCACGCCTAAAGTTCGTTCAGTTATACACGAGCGAAGACATCATGGAAGATGAGCCATTTTCTGGTCCAGTGCGCGCCCTCGAATATGCCCGGGATATCTTCCCAACCTTCAGCAGTCGCTATGCTCGCGAGATGAACAATCTGCTCGGATCACTTTCCTACTCACCAGCGCTCGAGACATCGCCATACAAAGCGTTCTTCCATAACGGCTCGTCTTTCGAAGAAGCCTCAGCATCATTCACGCGTGAGTTCTGCGGCATGCTTGGACTATCTTCACAATCACCACTTTACACGGCTGTCACTGCTGGCGGTATCGCATTGCCTACACTGGAGAAAGTCGAGCGAGTCATGGCACAGGCCAGAGGCCAGTGGACCTCGGTTAACGAGCTTCCTGTAGAGACGCCTCTACCTCCAGGCTTCCTCTTCCACAGCATATTCGTGTGCCCTGTTAGTAAAGAGCAAGCGACTGATGCCAATCCACCGATGATGCTGCCCTGTGGTCATGTCATTGCTAGGGAGAGTCTAGACAATGCATCTAGAGGCAAGAGCAGGATGAAGTGTCCATACTGTCCGCAAGAGTGTCATCCGAGGGAGGCGAAGAGAGTGTATATATGAAGCATTAAGTAACGAGCCACGAAGCTATGATTGGACGTCGCGAACGCTCATAAGGGGTTGGAGCTGACCACTTATACTCGACACTCGTGTGCCAAACCATGATCTCGCAGCAGACGAATGCACAGTAGATCTACCACAGTAGCTGCTGGCTCCAGTGGTCTCCCGCAACTGGGTTTTCTTCTTGCATTGCCGCTGGGTGAGTTTCACGCTCGAGCTATAAGGGCATATCGTCTGGTGCTACTGTTGCCGCGTGTGCTGCCGCGGAGACAATCTGGAAAGCAAGACGTACAACCATCATCGCCAGGTTTTCGAGATAATCATACCCTAATAAGGACTTCAACTGATATGCGGTTGATCAAGTGGTTACTCCAATCTCCTTGACGATCGCATTCGACTGAGCTATGCCGACGACGCTGATTGTTGCAAGCGACAGTATTCGGTTTCAGCATATGTTCACAACGAAAGACGTCTCGATGGAGAAAATGTGCACCACGGCCATGCGGAAGACAAGTTCGTCTTGCTGATGGAGCAGCTGCCCATACGAAAAATGCTGGTGAAAGCGCAACACACCATACTGCAATATGCCTGCCCCAGCCCATACCCGTGGAGTGTATCGCCCCCGGCTATCGGGTCGACGCTAAGTGGAATGGTCGTAGCTTAACAAAGATGAATCAGATCCTGCCCGATGAATTTCTTATATTTTCTCTGCACTTCTCGTCAAGAACCCACGGTGAGTCGCCTAACCAGAAGCCAGCCAAGTAGTTGCATCCCATGCTAGTCTTGCCTTCACTCGTTCTTGGCGGGCTCCGATTTGGTATCGACAGTGTGGTAGGGTATCGCCAACTGAGCTCGCTTGCGATGGATAAGTGCATACTGGGAACGACCATGCAGTGTCACGCCAGGTAGTCATGTAGGTGGAGACGTCTGGAGACTGTGGTCTGTAGAACCGTCCTGCATGATTATGCTTGGCCGGCTCGGCGAGGTTTTCGCTGTCTCAGAGGCAACCGGCAGTTCACTGCTCTTGTCCCGTTCCATCAGAGGCTGTGCATCGACCACATGCTGTGAACCTGACATTCCAAGTAACGCCAGTTCCGTAAGATCTGTTATACGTTGTCTCAGAGTCTCGCAGCTGTCAGACTCGCGATACTGGCTGTCGTCGGTGAGATCGTCGGCTTAAACTCACCAAGAGCCAACCAGCAATACTATATCGGCTCGCAAAGCCTCACCCAATATAATCAGCGCAGCCTTTTCGACGTTATCGGGTCATCTCTCTCTATGAAGCTTCCGCCGTCGAATCCACTCTCGGGACGACAATGTGATAAGATAGGTGATGCTTCGAAAAGGTTGGATGTCAAGAAGAAAAGGGTGGAAAGTAGAGGTAAGAGTTCGGGCGCGAGTCATGCAATCGCGAAATCGTGAGCTTAAATCCTATCTCCATCTTCTTGCGCTCTCTCCTAATAACAACACCCACAATGTCCTCCAAACAAGGCGCCTACGGGGACAAGAAGGCATCAGACACATCATTCCGCAAAACGTGGGACCGCGATGAGTATGCCGCCAAAGCCGCCGACCGCGACGCAAAGATCAAGGAAGAAGGCAAAGCCAGACATGAAGCACAACTTCAAGGCAAGAAATATGTCCGCCGCCGATCCATTGACGAGCCCACCCACGACACCGAAGCGCGCCAAGCACGTCTCAATGTCGCTGAGCAAGTCGGCAAAACAACGTTAGTGTCAGCGGGTGCCGGTCAAGGAAAGCGTGGGAAAAGTGCTGGATTCTACTGTGAGGCTTGTGATCTGACCTTCAAGGACAACTTGCAGTGGGTGGAACATCTCAATAGTAAGCAACACTTGGAGGCGACGGGAGAAAGTGGCGAGGTGAGGAGGGCGACAGTGGAAGAGGTGAAGGAGAGATTCGAGTATCTGAAAAGGAAGCGGGAGGAGGAGCAGGCGAGGGATACTGTGGATCTGAGCACGAGGATAGAGGTCGCGAAAGAGCAAGAAGAACGAGAAAGAGAAGAAAAGCGCAGGAAGAGGAACGAGAAGAGGCGGAAGACGAAGGATGGTATGGGTGTGCAGGAGGTCAAGATAGAGAACGATGGGATCATATGCTAAACGATGGCCTACGTGATATTGCGGTTCAGCGAGGCGTTGGCTGGAATTGAACTTGCTATGCACGACCTGGAAGGATGCCAGGGTCTGTTAGTTATTCATGGCGTCCGCGCTTGTGCTTTGGTCCCATGACTTTACGTATTTGTACGTGTGCCCAACGCGTTGCGCAAACGCGCTACAGGCTCCCGGCTCGTGACACCACCACCACTACCGAATATGAGGCCACATACGAAGCAATTGCCTAGATTCGGAAGCTCACCAGGTCTGCAAGCAGTGCCTCCAGTGGACTCAGTCGTTTCAGGCCGACTAGAATCACCGGACTGCCATTCCATGAAAGGTATGCCCAGCGTTTCAGTCCTTTCGGCTTCCTGTAATCTTCACCTAGGGGGTACACCGATGCAGCACTTCAAGCCGGGTATGGCATGGCCTTCCAGTCTGCAATCGAGGCTCCATAATAACTCAGAAATTACGCTGAGAGACACGAGCATTTTAGGGCTGTCGCCAGAGTTATTCCTTATGATTGCTTCAAACGTGGACACCGTTGACCTTCCTAGCCTCCGATTGATCCGTTGCGCCCTTGCCAAGATCTATCTGGACTTCTCTGCAACGCCCGGGTAGATAACATGGAGTACAGCGTGATGGTGCCTAATGATCTGCAAAGGCTTAATCTTCTGCTGTCGACGAGCGAGCTGGTACCTAGACTACAGTGGACTGTCTTCCATGTGGCGTCCTTCGATATTAAGCCGCCCCTCTGTCACCTTGCGGCGTCATGCATCAGAGCTGACCGGCCCCATCGAGTCATGTAATGATACCTATCCATACATAGAAGTCGAGCCACAGGCGCTACAGAGATGAGTTTTCGGGAGTATTGTCGGACATATAAGATTCTGTCAGACGAAGCTCGAAGCAGTGCGTGGTGCGGAGTCTCGTGCATATCCTGGTGAGTACAGCATTCTGGAAGTGCGCAGCCGTCAGTCTCTGTCTCAACTGATAGTCTATGCTTGCACGAAGATCGTTGCTATGAGCTCGTCGAGGAGCGCAAGCTGCTGAACACCACATATATATATATATACGTTGTTTTAGAGCGCTAGAACTAGTCCCGTCGCAGATATGTTAGCCTGACAGAAAATCGAGGTTCCCCGCTCAGATCCCGGCGACTATTACGGCCTAATAACTAACATTATTAACTTAGGGTAACATTCACCTGACCGCCGTCTTAGTACTCCTTCAACTTCAGTTCGGTTCACATAACCAAAATCACCATCAACCATGTCGAAGCACGTCACGAGCGGGCGCGGCAAGCGCTGGTACTCCCACCTCACCATAGATTTCTTCGCCAAAGTCCTCTCGAACAGCATTTGTCACCCATTTGTCGCCTGGATCATGCCGCTCTGCCTTCGATCGTTGCAAGCGCCGTACGACAGCACCGAGTTTATCGCGTCGTGTGCATACGCCTCGTTGATCACGTTTCTCTGGATGCTGGGCATCGTTGACAAGCGCGTGGCGTATGGCGCTCCACGTGAAGTAGACTGGAATGAGGAGGTTGTAGTGATCACCGGAGGAGCGAGCGGACTCGGCAAGATACTGGCTCAGATATATGGCATGCGAGGTGCGAGCGTGGCAGTGCTGGACATTGCGAAGCCAGAGACAGAGAGGGAAGGTCTTCTTCTTGCTGGGGTGGAGTACTATCACTGCGATGTAGCGAATCACGAAGCGGTTGAGCAGGCGAAGCAGCAGATAGAGAACGATGTAGGTAGACCGTGTGTGTGTGTGTGGGGGGGGTGTATGTGTGAACAGCATACAATATCCTGCCTATGGCTGATGATGCCTTCAACAGCTCGGCTCTCCCACCATATTGATCAACAATGCTGGCATCGTCAATGGTAAGCCCCTGTGGGAGCTGTCTACAGCAGAAGTGCAGCGCAACTTCAACGTCAACCTCATCTCTCATTTCAACACGATCCGCACCTTCCTTCCTGGCATGCTTGCCTCTGAGGTCGGAGGAACCATCGTCACAGTGGCATCTGTGCTCGGCAAGATCGCAGCAAGCCACCTCTCCGACTACTGCGCAGCAAAAGCAGCCCTGATCGCTATGCACACCTCGCTCCGTGCCGAGCTTGCTTCAGCATCTGCTCCCGAAGGCGCCGAGAACGTTCGAACATTGCTCGTGACACCCGGACAGCTGGCCACGCCTCTTTTCGGCGAGCTCGAAACGCCGTCGACATTCTTCGGGCCGGTGGTGGAGGCCGTCGAGTTGGCCAGGGAGATAGCGGGAATGGTTGATGCTGGTGCGAGTGGTGAGCTGAGCATGCCCTTGTATGCGAGGTGGATCGAGTGGACAAAAGTGCTACCTGCGAGCCTGGAGAAGCTGGCGAGGTACATGAGTGGTATGGATCGTGCGATGGAGAAGGTGCATGCGCGCAGGAAGGAGAGAGCAAAGGGGGGGGGGGGGGGGATTGAAATGAAATAGAAGGAAAAGAACCACTACAAGGGAAGTAATGGACGTCGCTGAGGACATTCTCTACGGTGTCACATCCGTGTAGCGTGCGTTGCAGTAGTGGAGAATATATGGGCAAAGTGGAAAAGTGAAAAGAGGCGGG
>KZ106699.1:1298-25032 GCA_000504385.2 Exutisphaerella laricina CBS 326.52
GAAGAGACCGAAGCCCATGTCCTCATCAGACTCCTCCTTCTCCTCCTCCTTGGCAGCAGCTGGGGCCTCCTCGGCAGCGGCAGCACCGCCAGCGGCAGCACCACCAGCAGCTGGAGCGGCAGCACCACCGGCACCACCGGATGGGACAGATGCGAGCTTGGTAGAGCCCTCAGAGATCAACTGCGACATGATTCAGTACTGATCCTCATAATTGGCACAAGTGTGGGATGCTTACCTCGTTAATGTCCTTGCCTTCGAGCTCAGAAAGGAGCGAGCTGAGACGGTCGTCATCGGCATCGATGCCGGCAGCCCCGAGAACGCCCTTGATGTCCTCGGCAGAAGGCGAGGTGTTGCCGCCGAGCTGGAGGAGGAGGTATGCTGCTAAGTGCTTCATTTTTGCGGGTTCTTTTCGCACAAAGTCGTCAGCAATGTTTTCGCGGAGAAGGCTTTGTCGGAACCCACTCACTTTGTGATTGTTGGTAGGATGAACACGAGACTCAATCGATTTAAGCCGAAGCAGACTGAGACTTAGGTTCGAAAGGATGTCGTGGATCAAGTAGGATGGCGATATGAAAGTTCGGTGTCTGAATTTCGAGGAGAATCTTGGCAGTAGACTATGACTCGGTGCGTATAATTCAGAATGGCTCACACCTGATCACGACCGCATCCACGCTTCACGTTCTCGATCCCAGAGGCGGCAACACACGTCAACATACAATAAAGGGACACGTCCGCCTCTGCTCTCGCATTCTCATTCTTCTCGCATTCTTCCTGTTCGACTATACCCTTGACCGTAGTCTGTCGCACTGGATATGCCCGCACAGCACCTGCGACCAATCTCCGGATAGCGCTACTTGGCTTGACGATTCCACCATGACGGTACGGAACAGTCATGCTGCAACGCCGTACATGCATGCGATACTGACTCACCCGCAGTCCTTCACCTCCCTTCTTAATTCCATCGGCGGCAACAAAAACGAAGCTCCCCAGGCCAAGCCGCCAGGCCCTGGTGCATCCGTCGTTGCGAGCCCACAGGCCCTGACGAATACAGCACGACTCGCCACCAACAATGCCGTGGCAGGAGTCAAGCGCAAGCCTGAGGAGCAGGCGACAGCACCGACAACGAAGGTAATTAAGACGGAGGTAAAGGTCCCCGTGAGACCAGCTGGAGCCAAGGATACACAAATAACTACCACCAAGCCAGCTCAGAGTACCTATAGAGGCACCGCTCGGCCTTCAGCATCAATCACACCGAATTCACAGAGCACTGTTATGAACACGATACCTCAACTTGGCACGAATGGAGCCTCATCGGCCACGACATCAAACACGGCCGCGACTAATGGAGCACCGGCCAAACCCAAGAAAGGCTTCGCTGCTATCCTAGAGAGAGCTAAGGCTGCGCAAGAGGCAGTCAAAGCCGCTGGCTCTAGTACAATCAAGCACAAACCCGTGGAGAAATTATCGAAGCGCGATCGCCAACGAATGCAGGAAGCAGAGGCAAAGCAGAAGGCGGGGTTTGCAGCGGGCGCGAAAGCAGCGAAGACAGTGGTAGGAGTACGCAGTAGAAGTGGGACACCCATCGATGCGAAGGGAAAGAAACCAACAGAGTCTACCTACAAAGGAACCATGAAGAAACCGATAGTGGACAGGCAGGAGTTCGCCTACAAGGGCACCATGCGTACGGCAGGTCCTGAAGCTGCGCAAAACAAGCCGGCTGCAAAGAAGGGCATGCCTCAGGATAAGTATGGTGGCTACGCCAGCTGGTCAGACCTAGACGAAGCAGAAGACGAAGAAGATGGCGGCGGCTACGACTCTGAGGCATCTTCAGATATGATGGATGCTGGCTTCGACGACATGGAGGCCGAGGACCGCCGAGCACTTGCTGCTGCTAAGAAGGAAGATCAAGAAGCATTACAAGAAGAGGAGCGGCTCAAACGGGAAAAGCTCGAGCGCAAGAAGAAGTTGCAGGCTCTTAGCAAGAGTGCTGCCGCAAAGAAGAAGTACTAATCGTATTCATCTGACTGACGACATAACGGGACACACGACGGCGCCATTCTTGGCTCACCAAGTGAAGGAGCATTGCATAATTTAGGGTTCCTTGTTGAGTTTAGCGATAGGAGCTGGATGGAGCAGAGCTTGTGAGATCGATTTGATCTTGGCACATTATTTGATTCACGCCTGTACAGCACTACTTGAACGATACTGTCATTTCTTGATTGCAAGCTCTCCCTCCCCCAGCTCGACTCACATCGCTGTGCTACGCCTTCCTGCCCTTTGTAATTCATTAATTCCCTGTTATCCGTGCTCTTCCATGCCGGAAACGTGAAGCACAACCACGTTACAGTCCTACGACCCCAGTTCGCTCCTGGCCAATGCACTACACGAAGAGAGCAGAAAGCAAGTACTTGTGAAATGCAAGTATTGTTGAGTACAAGCAATCGGACCCGCGTTTTGAAGCATGGATATCTCATAGCGCTATGCATCAAGCGCTTCAGTGTTACCAACGCCACGCTTCTGAAATGCTGAAATGCTGGCCTTCGTAGTCCCGTAGAGGTGCGAGACTTTGCAACGCTGATCTAGCAAGATCTAACTTGCTAGCAGTCATGGCGTCCAGAGCCTGTTTCTGAAATGACCCATCATCGTGATGGCCACCCGACAAATCGTGCTATGACCGGAAGTACACAGGATTATACATGTGAGATACTTGGGTGTCTCAGTCCTTTGTGGCATCTTCCAGACGTAAAACAGAGAGATCTACTGCAGCAATGGCCTATGATACAGGCATTAGTGTGTGCCCTCAAAAGAGATGTTGTAGATGTGCTTACCCAAGGTAGTCCTCTCGGATGCTTCCAATAGCAAACATCTGGCCGATCTCACCACGGATACCCTTTATTCGTAGTCGTACTTGGGTGTCCTTCTCGATATGCTGCTCTGAGTTGTCTGTGAACGAGGGTGTTGAGCTCTCTTGTGAGAACTTTAAGTTACTGGGAATCATCTTGTCGCATTGTCAGCCCCCCAACAACGGCATTGGCAAATTCAGCACTCTGTTCTTACCGCTTTGCTCACGAACACGCCCATGCCACCAACATCCACGAAGAAGCCGTTGTTTACCACATTCGTCACCAAGCCGTCGACCACTTCGCCCCTGAAAGGTCGCCACACTAGCGCGCGGTACGACACGGTGTATTTTGCCATGCCGGTCCCCGGTACCAACATCGGTTCGCTCACCTCGTCGATCTCGATGATCTGGATGATCATAAGAGTGCCCTCGATTGTGCCCTCCAAGTCGCTGTGAAGTTGCTCCTTGATCTTCTCAGTCGCACCACTGTCGAAGAAGGAGGGGTGCATGGTGAGCTCGCGCTCACGGTGCGCGATGAAGAACATGGCGTGGACGAAGGAATTTGTCGCTGTTGCAGCAGTATGCAACGACGGCGCGAGTTTCGCGCAAAGTAGGGCGAGTTATATGCTGGCCTCTGTACCTTGGTCGAGTGTATGAAAGGAGATGCTCGTAGACGGATTGTGCGCGCGACAGTGGTTTGGGTGACAGTTATTTTCCAGACTCGAGACTAAATCGCTATTTCCGTGCTCTTTATGCCGTCGTTGGCATGTGATGTCCAAAGGTGCTCGCTTGCTGCCGATCCTCGGCAACAGTGCGCATATGCTATGCTATCGCTAGGCGTATGAATGAGTGTGGTCAATGTCGGTCGTGGACGCCTCTCGAGATATTCGTGAGGTCGACGGAAGGGAAGCACGGTCAACAATGTCGCGACACATTTGGGGTTGAGAACTTGAGAGTAAACGGGATGTGCCGCTCCCGCTCACGTGCGACATGTCTACCGTCCAGTATTTTGCACCCGTGTTTGTTCGCGGTCTACATCGACGCTACTTATGCACCACTATCCAGTTACAGGTGTCACGGCCATCAAGACTCGCCTTTACGGCGTACCATGCTACCAACTCCAGCCCCGTGTGCTGTTATGCAAGCAGCCGAAAGTAATTGTACCGTCATGATGCACGTTTCGCCATATTCGCATCCGGGAGCATTGGCGCCTCATCATGCTGGTAGCTGGAGACTGTCCAGGCTTGATCTCGCATGATGAACATCTCGTCACACGAAGTATCACTTCCGACACTGCTGCCAGCTCGCCAAGGAGGCACATTGCCGAACGGTTCTGCTGAGATGCTTGTAAAGGTCGACACTTCTGGCTCTGGCCGCAGCTTCAGTGGCGGTTCCTCCGTTAGCCTCCTTGCCGGCGACTTGTGGCGTTCAGATGTTCTTCCGCTCTGCTGTATAGCCTTCGCGAGGCCCTTGATGCGACTGGTCGGCAGTGACGCGGCTTTGGCTTTCTCCGATGACTGATTAGATGACCCGGAGACATTCGACATCCCGTAGCTACCTTCTCCCTTTCCTCGAGTGAAGCCCATACCGAAGCCCGTTGCGAAGCTGTCAGTGAAGCTTCTCATAGCAGAGAGCGTGCTGGCGCCGATAGCGTACGCCAACTCGAGTTCCATCATGACCACGACAAGTGCACTGTCTAGCCCGCTGTCTCCTGTGGTTCTTTCCAATTTCGAGGTATAGTAAGTTCGCACGAGGGACAAGCATAGGGTTGGAAGCCGGACCTGATGAGTTAGCCCATGAAGTCAACATTGGCAATGGTGAACATACCCAGAACGCTGCTAGGATCATAGCTTTCTTCTGCATTGGCATATGCAAATTCCAGACCAGATGTACTGGTAGTACCAACAGCAGGATCTCGGTGAATACGTCGAGTGCCGTCACCACCTGCCAGCGCACAGCCTATCATTCAATCAGCAGCGCTCGAGTCATCGGGCAAGTCTTTTCACCTGCGAAGGGCATGAACCATGATTTTGGCTAAATGCCCAGTAGTACCCGGATTCAGTTGGGCAATTAGCGAAGACAGTCACCAATGAAATGAGCCCTAGTAGAGCGGCCGTGCCGTTGCAGATGTGGTATAGCAGGACTTGGGCGTGTGCCTTGGTGATTCGGCTGAGGAATGCCAGCATGGCGCATTTGGACACATAGAGGGCTGCAAACCACAAGACTACGCTTGCAATGGTGGCCTGGGCCTTGGTCAGCGATGCCACGACCTGAGAAATCGCTTGGGCTACTCACCTCGTTCAGCTTCGTGATGTCACCTTCAATAGAGATGCTGCTGCTCCCTGTCCATCGCCGCCCCAATCCTTGCTCTACAGCAGCATATACTGATCCAATCTGTCCGAATGCCAGCAATGTCGCGACGCCAATGGCTGCATCGTCTCGTCCTGCCGCAGCCCTTCTGATATACGCCCGCACGAGACTGACAATGGCGACCAGAACCAGACACAGGCTGATGGTGAAAAGGATTCCGTTCTCGAATCCGTCGCGTCGAGGCATCCTGACCCGCGTCTGGGCCTGGAGATTCAGCTGCCTGGGGTCCGCGTGCAGCGAAGTTGTGCTTCAAGCGGTCGATTTGAGAAATTCGATGGACTTGAATTCGAAAGCTCGAGGCAGCAAACACGGGTGCGGCCGCCCACTACCGCTGATGCATTCATGTACTTCACCCGCAGAAAGCGTTTGGAGAAGGAGACATCTACATGGCCTGGGGAGGCAGAGGGTCGCACGAAGCTGTGTGGAACCGTGCAGTGGTATCACGGCCTTCGACTCAGTGCCAACACTGCACCTCTACGGTCGTGAGCGAAAGTGTTTCGAATCTCAATCTTGACTGCGGACAGAAAGCAGTGTGCAGTAACAAAGTGAGGTGCGCAACTTCACCTTGCTTCGTGGGTGCAAGCGAAGGCCGAAATGCCCGTCTCCTTGTGCGAGCTCGTCCCCTGGCATGACTGTGTGCAGCACGAGATCTCGGCAGACATGCAGCACCAGACTTGTTCTCACTCATTTGCATTGAGGTTGCACGGCAGCACCAGGATTGAAGGTGTTGCGACAGGGGCAGTTTAGTGGTGGTGGTGGTGGTGGCGGCGGCGGCGGCGGTCCGCAGCTAGCAGGGGATGACGAGCGGGTTTGTACGCCCATGCAGGACAGGACAGCGCGGTAGATGCGTCGCTCTTCCTCGGCCCTTTGTCACTTTCGATAGCGTTGTGTAACGTGGGCGCATGCCACGGTTCCGCGACGTTTGACGAGTGTACATAGTGCATTACATACACATCCCGGCTTCCTGGTCGCCATGTCGGGCAATCAACACCAATGCCGCTGCCCTGCAGCGCCAGTGGAAATCGCCACCATGGAACCCGGATCGTGGCACATTGCGGCACGAAAGTAGTGCTACCTGTCAGCGCGCGGCGAGTTTTTGGTCGTTTGTGCTCGCTGCATTAGCCCGTTGGGCGACATTGCGCATCGTCAGCTTCAGCCAATTGCCCATCCAATGCACCTGTACGTATTATACGTTGATCGCATATCCAAAGTGAAAGTGAAAAGTGGAAGTGAAAGTGACAGTCCCTCTCGGCATGCTCGGCAGCGAGCCGTTTGGCGCGTCTGCGATCTTCCTGCACCTGCCTGCCGGAAAGGCAGCTTAGGACCGTTGCACACGAAGCGTGGCAGTTACGTCCAACGGCTGTAGTGGCGCAAACCTTGCTCGGCGTCCCATCACGATTTGCGTGCGCATTCAAGAAGTCCCTCGCCTTCGACTTCGACTTCGAGTTCGAGTTCGACTGTCTCTCGCCTGTCTCTCGCCTTTGTGCTCACGCTCGTCTCATACACCGCTCACGAGGCCGACTCCTTTTCCTGCACCACCAAGGCCGCCGGCATGGAACACACCACCGCACTGCCAGCCTTCAGGCACGAAGATGAGATCTCCCTGGAGAGCCTGCAGCACGACCAGGATGCCATGCTCCACGAGAAGAAAGGCAGTACGTCCATTGACGGCGCCGACATGACTCGGATGGGTCGACACCAGGAGCTCAAGCGCAACTTCAAATTCGTTGGCATTGTCGGATTCGTTACCATCTTGCAGGCCACGTGGGAGAATGTGTTGATGTCCAATTACTTTGGCCTCCTCAACGGCGGCACCGCGGGCGTGATATGGTAGGATTGATGCTGCAGCAGACATTATCCTGTCATGCCCTGACATGGAATAGGTGCACGATCGCGGTATGGCTATTGATGCTATGCATGATCGCATCTCTGTAAGTGTCGTTCGCTGCGTTAATACAGTGGGCTAACAGCTGGCAGCGCTGAGATGGCATCGATGGCACCAACTTCAGGCAAGTTCGGGAGCGCTCCACGCGCAAACCATACCTCAGTCCCTCGGCGTGTAGACCTCATGGCTGATACTATTCTCTTTCTCAGGAGGCCAGTACCACTGGGTGAGCGAATTTGCTCCAGCTTCACTACAAAAGCCACTCAGCTATGTTGTCGGCTGGTGTTGTTGTCTGGGCTGGATTGCAGGCGTGCCTTCGTGCTGCATTGCACTAAGCGGCGTGGTCCAGGCAATGGTGACGCTGGTGCACCCGCAAGCCAACGTTGAGCACCTGTGGCAAGGCACGTTGCTGTTATACCTTTTCCTCATCGCTGCCGTCTTGTTTAACATCTTCTTCGCACGCCATCTGCCGCTTGCAGAAGGTATTGTTCTGTTCGTCCATATATTCGGCTTCTTTGTCTTCCTGCTGGCATTCTGGATCCTTGGCGACCATGGCAAGTAAAAGCGCAGAATCTTGACCCCGTGTCCACATCAAGCTGACTGCTTCTAGCTCCTGCTTCACGAGTCTTCACTGAGTTTCACGACGGCGGCCAATGGGGGAACATTGGGCTGTCCTGTCTTGTCGGCCTCTCGACGCCTGTGTGGTGCTTTATCGGTCCAGATGCTGGTGCGCACATGTCTGAAGAATTAAAGGACGCATCTATACAGCTGCCTCGAGCCATGATGTGGGCAACCGTGCTCAATGGCGTGTTAGGCATAACAATGCTCATCACCTTCTGGTAAGTGTTTCCATGTGATGTAGGGCGCGGTGACTGACATCGAATCAGCTTCTGTATACATGACATCGGCGACATCGTCGGTACTGAAGCAGCCAACTATCCAATCATTACAGTGATCCACATGGCAACAAACTCTTCAGCTGCCACGATCGTGCTCGGCACTCTACTGGTCCTGCTGCTCTTTTTCTCCACGGTCACTACAGTGGCCAGCGCTTCGCGTCAGATTTGGGCATTCTCCAGAGACCAGGTAAGGGAACAGGCTTCGGCAATGCGACATGTGCTGACCCGAGCAGGGTTTCCCGTTCTCATCTTGGATTCGGCAGGTTCAACCCAAGTACGAGATTCCCGTCAACGCTGTAAGTACGACCTGGAGTTGTGTCCGCAGTGCGAGGCAACTGACCGCGATTAGCTTCTCGTTTGCCTCGGAGTTTCCCTACTCGTTGGTGCTATCAACTTTGGGTCATATACAGCATTCAACGCCGTCGTGGGTGTTTCGAATGCTGCTCTTGGCTTCTCTTACATCATATCAATAGGCTGTCTACGATTGAAGAGGCTGCGCGGCGAGGCACTTTTGCCATGTCGATGGTCTCTTGGGAAGTGGGGAGGCTTGATCAACGACATCAGCCTGGCCTTTCTCGCCATCATCTTCGTCTTCTCTTTCTTTCCGAATGCACCGATCACGGACGCAGCGAGCTTTGGAGAGAGCTTCAACTTTGCGATTGTGATATTCGCAGCGATCTGTCTGCTCGCACTGGCATATTATGCGTTCGGTGGGAGTCGCAAATACGTTGCACCTGTAACGCTTGTCAAGCAAGAGTAAAGCAGCTTTATCAACGAGATGGTGTCGCGAGAGGGCCCGATGCCTTGCCTTTGGCAGTAATAAAGGACACTTCGCACGACGATGCCCGACAGACGTGTTGTGGTGATGGTTTTGTGCAACGGAGGAAGGAGTTGGCGGCTAACGAGCGACCGAGGCCGCTCGGCCCGCCGGAACCCTGTCGTCCTGTCCTTTGTTTCAAGATCCTTGTCTTGTTGTCAACAACAACTTCCCGCGGATGAGACATGGCGATTGAGACTACGTACGACTCGAATGCCTTTCAAGCGCATTTTCCACGAAACACCGCACCGACCATCCTCAGGATCAAGACTTCTCAGACGCCTTGCCGAAGTGTCGGATCCAATGCAGAAGTACGCCCATGGATAACCTCCTTCTGGCTTGCAGGGCGCGCCTGGTTCAGGGACCAGGCAATCTCTTCCACTTGGACACCATCACTATATTATTAGCACCATCCGAGGCAAGGTTGTTGACATGCCCCAGCTTCAATCAATAGGCCCGCGAACGAGCGGCAGTCGTACTGACTTTTTGCATGCATAACGACACATCCGCCACCCCAGAGCCCTAGCATGTTTCTGCGCATAGACACGCATTGCGTTATTATACCTGCGATCAACAGGATTATACGAGCCAGCCATTGGTTTTGTGCATCGATCTGAGCCGCCGCTATTCAGCCATTGTAGCACACTGACACCATAAATCTTGGTGTACTGATCGCCATGCCGCATGCGGCTCTACAGAGTCTACACTCCAATGCAGGCATTACCATGATACCGCCAGTCCCAAAGCCAATCTGACTGGAGGAACGAGACTTGCAGTGTACTTCCGAGATTAGCTCAACAGGAGTCAGACTCCTCGTGGCATCCATCAGCTACTACTAAGCATAGATTCTCGTAAGTCGTCTGTCGACTTGGTCCAGTTCTCGGTTTTGCCGTCTCTGCTCTTACCGGATTCATTTCAACTTCGTTCCTTGGCCAGAGATGCCTTTGAAACTCGTTAAGATTCTCGCTCCCTTCGCGTGCGCCTTCTCTTCAGCAGCAGCACAACAAAAGTACAAGGCACCGGCTTCAGCACATGTTATTCAACCAAATCCTCTACAGTACATTGGATGGAAGCCTAGCACCGTAGGACAGGGCGACTTTCGCGACAAGAACACATCTGTAACTCCTTGGGAGCCATCACAGGTTCCAGCTGCGCCTCTGCACTACCCTCGCCCATCGACCTGCGGTGTAGAAGATGCATCGTCTGGGTCGGGTTTCTGGCTGGCCAGCTTTGATGGTGCTCGACAAGGCACAAGTCCATTTCTGGTCAACAAGCAGGACTACCACGTGTTCCGCAATGTCAAAGATTATGGCGCCACGGGAGATGGTCGAACAGACGACACAGATGCTTTCAATCGTGCAATCACAGACGAGTCGAGGATAGGAGGCGGTATGGGCGCTGGCGGCAGTACAGGTCAGCCGGCTTTAATCTGGGTGCCATCGGGAACATACGTCGTCTCCTCCTCTGTACAGCTTCAAATCGATACTCAAATCATTGGTGATGCCATCAACAAACCCATTATCAAGCTATCGTCTGATGCAATGAATGGTACCAACGCCATAGATGGCTACGATTTTGGCCAGCCTTCGACAAACAACTTCTTCATCGGTATTCGCAACATCGTAATCGATACCACAGAGGTTGCAGCGGATGCCGCGGTCTATGGGCTCAACTGGGCTGTGTCGCAGAACAGCAACTTGGTGAATGTCGACTTCGTCATGCCTGAAGACAGCAACCACGTCGGGCTCCAGATGAACGGGGTCAGAGGCGGAGGCGACTCAGGTGGCGGCTCTGGTCTGTTCATGGGCGATCTAACCTTCGAAGGAGGCCTGGTCGGTATTCTGTTCAACAATCAGCAGTACTTGCTGAAGAACCTTAAATTTACCAACGTTGCTACCGCCATCGCGGTTAGGCATGCGTTTGCGCTTACACTGCAGCAGATCCATTGTACGAACGTCGGTATCTGCGTGGACGCAGGTGGCAACGACATCACAGGCTCGGTCGGCCTGATCGACAGTACATGCGATACGTGTGGCACAGTCGTGAATGGCACAAGCCAAATCCTCTTGGAGAACATTGATATCAAGAACTCTGGACCTGTGCTGAAGATCAACGGAACGTCTCGCGGCATCCCTAATCTTCTCGGCAAGACATACGTTGACGGCCACGTCTACGAGCATCCTCACGTTGACGCAGATAGCACTGGCAAGGCCACCCAAACCCCTCTGGGAGCTAACGGCACGTTTCTGGATTACACCGAGCGAGGAAGCTTGACGGGTCCTGATGGAACTTACTTCACAAAGAAGTTTCCGCAATACGAGCACTTTCCTGTGTCCGCCTTCGCATCTGTCAAAGCTGCTGGAGCCAAAGGTGATGGTGTCACGGACGACACCAAAGCCCTTCAACAAGCGCTGAACTCAAATGCTGGCTGCAAAGTAACGTACTTCCCTCATGGCGTGTATCTCGTGACGGACACCCTCTACATCCCGCCCGGAAGCAGGATCGTTGGCCAGGTATGGAGCACTGTGACCGCCAGCGGCAAGCATTTCGCCGACGAGCAGAATCCACAGCCATTGATTCAGGTTGGCAAAGAGAATGAAGTAGGACTTGCTGAGTTCACAGACATGCTGTTCACGGTCAGCGACATCCTGCCTGGCGCAATAATTCTTGAAGTCAACATGCGCGGCGAGAACCAGGGCGACGTCTCCTTCCACAACACCCACTTCCGCGTCGGCGGCGCGGCCGACACTCGTCTGCAAACAGCCTGTCAAGAAATATCGAAGCCTTGCAAAGCAGCCTTTATGATCGTCCACTTGAAGAAGACGAGCTCGTCATACTGGGAAAACGCCTGGCTCTGGAGTGCAGATCATGATCTTGACGGAGGGTACACCCAGCAGATCGGTACCGGTCGTGGCATGTATATCGAAGCGACAGCCGGGACCTGGCTCCTCGGCACTGGCAGCGAGCACCACACGCTCTACGCGTATCAGTTCCACAATGCAGCCAACGTGTTTGCTGGGCTGATGCAGGTCGAAACGCCGTACTGGCAGCCATCACCACAAGCTCCGGCTCCATGGACTCCTGACCCAAAGTGGAACGACCCAGACTTTTCTGGCTGCAATCCCGATGTGCCGCAATGTTACATGCAGTGGGGGCTTCGCATCGTTGGCCAAGACACACACACGCTTCCGCTCTACGGGCAAGGGTTCTGGGTGTTCTTTAATGGTCCCAACTATGGTGCCCTGACTCTTGATAACGGTGTGAATGGTCAGGTGAATATTGTTGACCTAGTCGACCTGAAGGAGGGTAGCGGAGTGGCATTGTACAACCTCAACACAAAAGGTGTCCGGAACATGGTTACCGTAGGAGGTTCTGGTGGTGGTATAGCGGCCACGTCGGCCACGAACAGTGGAAGCTGGGGAGGTGTTATCGCCGCATATTTGGTCTGAGCCAGTTGTTATCACTGTCGACCATCTGGAGAGTCGCTATTGCAGCCTCATCTATGTCTATAAGTCGCTGCCAGAAAGCAGCTATTCGTTTTTGCTTTTCGCAAGACCATATTCCCGTTCAAGCAATGTCTTCACCACCCCGTATAGTGCACTCACTGGCCAGACGCGCCATAGTTGAGTACGTAGCCATGTTGAGCGTTCATCGGTGTTTGCATGAGTCTTGGTGAGGTCCACGCCGACCTTGTCATACACGCTCGGCAGATATGTACCATGATACTTTTCGCGCAGTGCGTCATACCACTTCTTGTCGTAGATAGACCAGAACTCATCCTGCACATGTTAGAAGAGGTTTTGCAGTAGACATGAGGCACTTACCTGGGTGTAGAATGCTTGTGCATATAGCCACTTGATACCGCCTAGCTCGCGAAGCTTCTTTTCCAATTTCCGATTCTGTTCGATGAACGTCACATAGTTGGTCGATCCTGGACCCCAAACACCAATGTTTATGAACGACACAGACTTCTCGTTGCTCGGGGCCTCTCCACCGATCGTTGGGTGTAGAGAGACATGCTCGCCACGCTTCAGTGGACAGAGCCAAAGCGGCCAGAACCCGAACTCATCGTTGACGAATTGTATGAATTCCTCGACGCCACTCCTTGGCAGTAATAGGTCTTGTATGATATATCGCGAAGAGTGACCGGACCGGTGGAGAGCGTGATACATGACTTTCGTGTGCATGAAGTAGTCCAGCGCCCATCTCGTGATGCGATTGAACGGCGTCAGGAAATACTGATATGCATACTTTCCAGTCCTGAGGCGCGTTAGTATATGACTGAAAAGGGGTAAAGAAACGGGCATGCTCTCTGCATTTCTGCCATCAAGCACGCGTTATAATCTGTCAAGTACTGACGATGAGGACACTGGACCACGACTTACCAGAAAGCACCGCGATCGTATCTAAATAAATAATCCTTCACTGGAGCCACAACCTTGACTTCTTGCGAACTCTTGGTAGCTCGATCCACATGTATGTAGAACCAAGGATCACGAGCGCGGCTAAAGTGCTGTACCTTAACGCCCGGTGCAAGTTCGTTGGTGAGCTTTCCAGTAACGATGACAGTTTTGCGCAGACTGAATTGGATGCCGTCGACAAAATCATTCGTGGAATCATTCGTGACCACGTCCAGTTTCGAGAGAGATTCCTGAATGCTTTTGCATGGATAGTACTAAAGATCAAGTATGTTAGTCTTGATGTCTCAGGAGTTGGGGGTAGAAGCCATAAGGCCTCTGGTGACTCAGAGGCTCCAGAATGGCTTCAATACAAGAGCTTTCTTACTGTCATTTCGACGTATGACCTTGATGGTATCAATTGCAACTCGAACAAAGTCGCAACGCCAAGAGTTCCAAAGCTGCCGGCGGCGCCGTGAAAGAGGTCTTCTCGCTCACGCGGACTGGCCTTAACAACCTGACCATCGGGCAACACGATTTCGAACCAGTTCACAATACGGTCGAAGAATCTACAAGTAGAAAAGTGTCAAGTTAGCGACCATCTTGGACAAAAGCGAAGGCTTGTGTCATGTGGCTCCGTACCCGTATTTGAAGCCACTTGACTCTCCCGCGGTGCCAGCGAAGCCTGTATCGCGACTCGTCAGCTACGCGACTGGCTGACTCTCACGGTGAAGAGTGAATGAAATACGCACCACCGCCTACAGTTATACCGGGGAATTCCATGATGACGGGAGGTATCACACCATGTGGCAATGTGGCATCAACGAGCTCGGACATGCCAACGTTTGGCTCGACCAGGCAGGTCATCTTTTCGGTATCGACTTGCAAGACATGGTTCAGTTTGGATGTGTCAATGACGATGCGCGGGTCCAGATTTCGCGCTTGGGTAGTGTTCGTTGACCCGTGATAAAGGCGGAATGGCACTTTTCGATCATGGAAGCCTGACACCCTCGAAGCAATGGTCGACACGGCCTTGTTGTGCTCCTCCATGGTTGCAACGGCTGCTGCGGGAAGCTGCAGCAATTACAATATCGAATTGCAGTCAGCGTGTGCACCGCGACTGATAATGCGGACGATGTGGCCAGTTGCGATGCAGTGATCGCCGGTGTCAAAGTAAACGTTCAGCGTTGTTGCTACATGTATTGTTTTGAGAGGATGGGACCGGCAGGTGCGATGTGAAGATCCCGATTCCCGCGGACGGCCATGGCGGGCCGTGCCAAGCGTCCGCACTTGTCAGCCACACGCCTCTGGGGCCGAGGGGCTGATATTATACGTACAGTACTTGGCCTGAACACTGACGCGTCTGCGTACATAATTACGTCGGACATCGAGACCAGCATGCGTTAGGCTGTGCCGACGGTCCTGGGTTGCCTAGCATGTCGCGCGCTTCACGTCTGGTGACTCTGTCGAGTTTTCAAACTGACTGCACTCTGGATACAGCGTCGCAGAGAGAGAGAGAGAGAGAGAGGTGTTATTGCGCGCCTTCTACTTTGCTGCGGCAAGGCCATTCTTCTTTGCATAATTGAAGACCTTGCCGTCCAAGTCTGGCTGGATGAACAACCAAGCTACAGCTATAGCCCAGCTGAAGAGCGTGTCCACGATCCAGTTGTTACGAGGGCTACCACCCCACGCGCCAGCACGCATCGCAGAACCCAGTATTTGCGTTGTGATGAGGAAGTGACCCTTCTCCAAAGCCTTGATCGCAGCCAACGCAACTTCGTCCTCAGACTGACTCAAGTCACCCTCTTCCAGGATTTTGGTCGCCGGGTGCTTGAGCTTCTCTTCATTCTCGTAGCCAGGACTGAAGATCGTGCCAGGTAGTACGCAATGGACCTTGATATCTGCCGCCGGTCCATTGACAGGGTCCTTGCGCCTCGCTCCATTGTACAAGTTGACTTCCGAGCGAAGTGTATCTGCAAAGTTCCGCATTGCAGCTTTAGCTGGTGAGTAAGGCGTGTAGCCAGCGATGCCCATCAAGGCTCCTACGCTGGAAGTACAGACGAAGTGACGAGGCTTTGCAGTCTGAAGCTCCGAAGCTACAGCTTTGCTTGGCGCAGGCTTAATCCAGGCTTTGAGAGTCGATTGAGCGATGTAAGCAGTGGCGAAGTAGTTGATATTCATCTGAGATCTGAGCGTCTCTGGAGACGTTTCCAGTAGTAGCGCAGGATGCGCCTGTCCTGCATTTGCCCATACAACGTCAGGGGGCTGGCCGTTATTCCAGGCAGTGACTTCTGCAATTACGCGGTCATTCTCCTCGACCTCGGTCACGTCAGCACTGATGGCAAGAAAGCGTTGTGTCGAACTGTTCTTTGCGGCAGCCTGGGACACAAGGTCAGCGTGAAGTTGTGCTTACAGGTCTAGCGCGACCGACCGAGATGTATGCAATCGCGGCATCGAGTTTTGACTGACTACGTGCAACGATGACTACGTTTGCCCCCTTCTGCGCCAGAAGTTTCGCAAGGCCCCTGCCCATGCCTTGTGATCCTCCTGTTATCACGACCGTCTGCAGTCGTCAGCATATTTGCACACATTGCGGACATGCTTTTGCATACTCGTCCTTCGACATCGAAGTGGTTCTTTCTTGAGAAGATGCCCATTATGTCCAATGCTAGCACGAATAGAACCCCACAGAGACCGACTGAAGTCCACAAGATGGCCACTGCCATTAGTGATGAGGCTCTCTGACGTTGCCGGGCAGCATCATATGGTGATGGTTCGGTTAGCTGGCAATCATAGTCAAGTAACACTGAATAGGAAAGAAGGTATAAGCTTTCGGCTCGTAGCGAGGTCGACTTAGTAAGCAGTCGTTCCTTTCTGAAGACCAACAAGTGCATTCGAGTTCCCTCCTCACTGCTGCAGCGTGTTCGCGCATTCCGGGCCATTATCTCGCCGTCATGGTGTACTACTTCACCAGCAACGTGGTCGATCCGCCCGCCTTCGTCTATGTTGGCAAGGACAAAGTCGAGAGTAGGATCCGTACATACTCTGGTACCAATATCACGCACTTGCTGACCCGTCTAGAGATGAGGACCTGATCGCGCACGGCTGGCCGGAAGACATCTGGTTCCACGTCGACAACTTGTCCTCTGCTCACATCTACCTTCGTCTGACATCCGGCCAGACCTGGGACAGCATTCCTCAAGCTCTGCTCACAGACTGTGCTCAGCTCACCAAGGCCAACAGTATCGAAGGTAACAAGAAGGATAACGTCACCGTGATCTACACCCCATGGAGCAATTTGAAAAAGACGGGTGCCATGGCCACCGGGCAAGTTGGCTTCAAGAATGACAAGATAGTGAAGAGAGTATATGTGGAGACAAGAGAGAATGCCGTGGTGAATCGTTTGAACAAAACCAAGGTTGAGAAATTTCCAGACTTGAGAGCGGAAAAGGCCGAGAGGGAGAAGGAGTTGCGCAAGGCAGAGCGGATTGCCGCGCAGGAGAAGGTAGGGTCATCGAAGGCTCTGACTTGTCACGAGAAAAGCACAGTAGCGACTGACATTTTGTAGAAGAAGGAAGATGCGAAATTAGCTGAAGAGAGGCAACGACTCAAGTGGCAAAAGGATCACATGTACGATGATCTGCACGCCGAAGACAACCTAGCACAGTCAAGCAACCAGGACAGGGACGAAGACTTTCTGGACGATTTTATGTAAAAAGGAAGAGAAAGACAAGCCCGGCAATGATCACGTCATATTCGGAGGTACTTGGAGGTGCAGGTCTAATGGCTTGCTATCGAAATGATTGAGCGTGTGATGTGCTTCTGCGCCAGTTTAAGGTCATGGTTTTCACAAAGGCAATGAACATTCATCCTCGCGCCCTTTTGTGCCTTTTTTTTTAACTCGCCATTCTAAGTCCCGTCTGCAGGCCCGACATGCTCATCTTGGTGGCGTGAGTTTCATCGGTAGTCAAGCTCCATCAAGAGTTGACAGTTCTGTCGGCGACGCTGACCTTTTTAGATGTAGTCGCGATCAACGAAGCTCTGAATCATGCCCGCGGGTGTAGGGTCATATTCCTTGAGCACCACATCATCTCCTTCTATGAATGTGTTGGCTTGCACGAAGACTTTTCGTGGCTTCGCCTGGCGAACAACCTCTGGCCGAACCTTTGTCTCAAACCACTCGTTGACGTGAGTGATACCTTCGTACAGCTGCTTCCCCGCCTTCAGATCAGCAGTAGCTTTGAATACATGCAGCTTTTGCAGGAACTCGTTAACCTTTGGCCGTCCATGCGACTCGATCTTGTTGCGGTCAAGGAAGATGGTCAGATCCGAAAGATCGTCTTTGGTATATTGCAGCTCACAGAACTCCTTGCCAGCTTGCAAGAATGTCTGCAGGATGGCGAAACGTGCCTGCATGTGTGCTTGGCCCCATCTGCAACGAAAGACAAATCAGTCAGCGATGTGCTTTCCGGCAGCACGGTTACGCACTTACTTCCGAGAGTTCGGATCCCAAAATTGCAGCGCTGCGATCCCAGCACGAGCCATCGACAGGTAGGCAACGAAAAGGACATCACCAGCAACGCCATCGATATCCTGCTTGCCATCGCCGAACCCAAAGATCTTCAGGATGTTGTAATCTGGACACAGGCTCATCGCTACGCTCTCCGCGCGGCACTCCTCGTAGCTAGGCCCCAGGCCGCCGAATACTGTGCCCCACGTCTCTCCTGGCTTGTACCACCTGCATTAAGGACACAAGATCAGCAGATGTCTCCAGTCATGAATAGAAACCTTACAGCGTTGAAATACTTACGTGCTGATAGGCTTGCTATCCACTGGGCTGATGGGCGGGTTCTCTTTGTCGAAGTTGTACATACCAGGCTCCGTCTCTTGGAGAAGCTTGCCACAGCCGTGTCTGAAGTGAAAGATTGAGCGTTAGCGGTGGCCGCCGACACAACTACTATGGTCATCCTGGCTGGTCTGACTTACCCGAGCAGCTCATGGAGGCCGACTTGCACTTCAAAGGCCGCATCCTTATATTCGTCCCAAACTTCCTGGTCCTCGGGCTTGATGAATGGTGTTGGCTCCTTCGGTGCTGCGGCGCTTAGCACATTGCCAAGAGACACATTCTTGAAACCTTCGTCTTGTCGAACAGAGTCGTAGTTCGGGATGTTTATGCCGACGGGAATGCCGCTACCGGCAAATGTGAGTACTTCTAGCGACGTAAAGTCAGGCGCAAGGAACTTGTCCTTCTCGAACTCGCTCGGCCACGGCAGTTTAGGAATTTGGTTTGGTGCGGATTCGACCAGATGGCTGAACGCGCGGGTTCTCTCCTTGTTAACCATCGCCGCGAAGCCTTCCCATTCCCCTCTGATACCATGAGGATCTCTGTATGTTTCGATAAAACCAATGTTGGACTCGACCATTGGCCCCTTGTCCTTGATCCATTGCCGCTGCGATTCGATGTGAGCTTTCATCGAGCCATCGTGGAAGGCTTTGATATACTCAGCCTGCATATGGTCTTCATGCGAGTTGAGTGCATACTTCCTTGCTTC
This sequence comes from Exutisphaerella laricina CBS 326.52, assembly GCA_000504385.2. NCBI lineage: Eukaryota > Fungi > Ascomycota > Dothideomycetes > Mycosphaerellales > Mycosphaerellaceae > Exutisphaerella > Exutisphaerella laricina. The sequence continues at coordinate 20,061 of KZ106699.1, forward strand.
CTCCAAATTTTTGGTGATCTTTGAAAACTCCACCGAATGATCGCCGTAGATCAAAGTCAGTTTCTTCCCCTTGAGCGGTCCTTCAAGATTCCATTCTGACTCGGTAACGTCACGCTGTGCTGGTTCGGTAGTGGCAGAAGCGATCAATAGCTCAAAGTCCCCAGACTTGAGTTTCCGTAGTCTGGTGTTTTCCGGCATCAGACCTTGGTCCTTGAGAAAGTCCGACACATACTCAATTTCATCGCGGGTAATGCTCGGCGAGTCTGGGTAGTACGTCGAAACGTGGCCGTCCTCAATGTAGCCCAGATGCATCTGCTCTATCGAACTGGACTCGTAGACAGCATCCTTGACCTGCTTCCAGATCGTCTCGGCCCGGGGAGATGCTGCCTTTGCAAGCGCACCAACCTTTTCAGCAGGTACACGGGGAATGAACTTGGAGTCTCCGAAGCTCTTGTAGTTCCCTGTGTTGCCGAGAAATTGTGCTATGTAGGAAAGAAAGTGCTTGAGATCGCTGTCACCGATCCCAGCCTGAGATTGCAGCTTCTGCCAGTCACCTGCGTAATGTCAGCTCGCGATACGCTCATTCGACATGTCATACGGTACCATTGGAAGACTCGTGCAAGGCAAGGATGAAGTCATAGATGCCTTCGGACTCTGGAGAGACCTAAAGGAAAGGACACAATGTTAGCTGATGATCCAGGGCTATCGGGAGACCTCTGACTTCTCTCTCTCACTCACCTGACGAAGGTTCACACGGGTACCAGCCAGAGCTGCTCTCGATATGTCTCAAGTCGACATGTTAGCTGTGATGTCTCGAGAGCAGATTTCTACGCATCAGCTGACTTACAGTGTGCATACTTCTTCTCTTGCGTTGACAAAGCTTCGAAGTGAGGTCTAATGGATAGCGGCACGACGGTTGGTGGGCTAGCAGAAGCAAAAGGTGTTAGCCATACTCGTACGAGACACCATAGCACCCTAGTAGCCAAAGATCCGGGGCCAACATCGCATGCTGATGATGATGATGATGCGCTGTTTGCATATGGACTTACTCGTCAGTAAGATATTGTTTCAGCGTGGACTCGTCCATCGCTTTCTCCAGCATCTTGCAGTTTTCGCTGTGCAGCTGAGTTGTACGTGGAAGGAAGTCAAGAAGTGTCGCGTGTTGCAATTTAGGCCAAAGCTCGCCTTGCATGAGAATGTGGGCATGTGGGGACGAGCGCAAGAGCGTTCGTGCTGATGCAGAAAGAAGAGCTGCGAACACACGACTCTGGGGCTTCTCTGGATGGAAACATACCTACATACATCCATACAATGAATATATAAATTATTACAGCATGAGATACATCGTGCTTGGCGCATACAGCTTCTGCCTGGGGTATTGGTCATTATCATCCTCAACGCCACCACTGAACCTCGGACTAACGAGTTTTCATGTCCTTTTGTACGTACAACAGAACGCTTGAATCATATTATGCACATCTGATGTCGCACGTCCAACCTCTACAGAAGAGCAACGAAGAGAGCTCCAAGACCAAGCACAGCGCCGGAAGCCACCTGAACGGCTTCGGCTGCTGAAGACGAGCTCGAAGCACCAGCACTTTCGGTGGAGGAAGGGTTGTTCCTTGAGGAACCCGAGGCAGAGTTGCCAGAGGCGCCGGCGGTAGCAGCGCTGACGCCGCTGCCCGTTGTGATGGAGGCGTCCGTCGCGACAGCGCCGCCAATAACAACGGTGGTCGAGCTGCCTACAGAAACCAAGAAGGAACTGGTGGATTGATTCGTGCCTCCACCGATGTATACCGTATTGATGCCGGTTGGCAGACCAGCTGGAATGGTTGCGATCGTGCCTACGTTCGAGTTTGGAGTTCCAACGTTGGTTGCCTGAGTTGCGACCGGTACATTTGACAGTGTCGGCATGCCCGTTACCACCCCGAGGCTGTTGGTCAAGCTCAGGAAGTTCGTCATAGTGTTGGAATAGGTGTACGTGCTCGAGATCGTTACGCTGCCGCTGACTTCAGGGACAACCTGAACATGCCTGTTAGTCGCTTTATCCTTGTGATCCCAGAGAGATGACCCACGGTCGGAGTTTCACTGGCAGATTCCGACTGTGCGTACGCGAAGACCACGAATGGCGCAAGGGTGATCTAGACGTTTAGAAAGTCAGTAGACGTTGGACGCGCAGGACAAAATAAATACGGAGTAACACAATCGTTGTCGAACCAGCGCATGTCTCAAGACAGCCATACAGGGCTCTGCCGAAGCAACATCAATGCCATTCCGGACCTTGCCTAAGATATGTCCAGGTCGACGACAACTGTATGTTCTCCCTAAGAAAGACTCACAATGGAGGAGCGCATCTTGGTGGCGCTGTAATTAAGCAGTGTTGCTACTAGCTCGAGTAGAGTGCTGTCGGAATCAGAGAATAGAAATGTAGATGTCGCAACAACGATGCTCTGTAGTGACCGGGAGGACTGAGAAGGACGAAAGGGGGGCGGCCATGGTTACATTTATCGATCGCAGTGCTCGGGCCTCTCAAGGCACATGCAATTTGCCTAGACAACCGTGACAACCTAGCAGTGGATCCCGCAGCAGATCCTCCGCAGTGCACGGCAACAGGCGAGATCCACACCCTCTGCTCTTGTTGCATGTCTTGAGGGACGTCCGAGCGCAACATGTTTCCATGCCCATTCGCCTCTGACATTATTATTATTATTATTATTATTATTGGCGGCAGCCAGTACGTACTTGCATTGCTGCCGACTGTTGTGATACGACTAAATCTCACGTAGCTACATGTACAGGAACACGGTGGGTGACGCGTTGACGGCGAGAGCACCACAAATAGACACCCGTTATAGACGCGCCAGCGTCTAACGAAGTTGCAGAGATGGGCGCACACCTCCCAGCATCTGCGTGAGAGCCTCTGCTTTCGGCGAAATGGTCTTTACTCGAACCGCGGCTTCACTAGGAATTCCCGACTTCCCTCGAAGCACGACGAGATGAAGCTGCTCATCCGCAAAGTGAGAATCTTCCGTTCCGCCCAAGTTGTTCGCGCCAAATTTGAGTTTCCACCAAATCTCTCGATACGTGTACCTTGAGCCACGGAGCCAGGCACGTTCGAGAAGTATCGAGGACTACCTTTTTTTGTCTTCCACGAGGCAGGGCACGGGCATGCTTGCTGGAACACGAAACGCGGTCCAGGCATGGTGGAAGTTGTAGGTACCAACCCATCGCATACATGTTGTAGGCAAGGGACACCTTGGCCTTACGTCTCCCGGTCGACCTCTCCTGCTCGGAGCACTTCACCAACCATGAATTTCAGTCACGTGGCATATCTCGGAAAAACATGGCTGCCGAGATGCCCGCTCGAGCTCTGAGCTGCATTATATGGTATATCAATTCACCGTAGCTGCTACCTCGTCGCAATGAAGCCCAACGAAACAAATGCCGCGGAAGCAAGTATTCACGCGACTATGGAGGCCTCGGAAGCGGTCAGTCGCACACATAAGAAGTGCAATTTCCTGCTTCCCTGAGCTGTTCCCTTTCCTCCAGCTATCGTGCGCTTCACATCCATCTGGAGATCCTCTGTACACCACACTCAGTCGGCTTTTGCACATCATCCAGTTGCTGCAAGGACTCGCATCACCTAGATACCAGATCATCCCGTTGAAGGTGAGTAACAGTAAGCATGAATGGCAAACGCAAAAGGGAATCGATGCAGCGAGTGGTATGTGAGCGTGCCGTATGACCTAAATGTTGACCAACGCGCAGGCTCCCAAGCGGATTCCACAAGACACATCTCGTTCAGAATCAGCCCCAATATGGCTCCCCATGCAGATGATATGAACGGCTTCGCTACTGGCATGACAGCTTCGCAACTCCCTCAAGGGCAAACGGAAGTGTTCATGGTCGATGCGCCAAATGTGAACTACGCACGAGACGACATTGTCAGCAAATACCACTACCGAACAACCGAGGTCAGACGAGTGGACGAGAAGTTCGTTGCGAAGCCGAAGGATACTGTCTACGACTTCAAGACCAAGCGTCATGTTGGCAAGGTTGGCCTCATGCTCGTGGGTCTCGGCGGCAACAACGGCACTACCGTCACAGCTGGCATCCTCGCCAACCGCCGCAAGCTGACCTGGGAGACTCGCGAAGGTCCCCGCGCTGCCAATTACTACGGATCCGTCGTTATGAGTTCCACTGTTAAGCTTGGTACGGATTCACACACCGGCGAGGATGTGAACATTCCTCTCCAGAACATGCTTCCCATGGCGCACCCAGATGATCTTGTTGTCGGTGGCTGGGACATCAGCGGAATGGATTTGGCTGCAGCTATGGATCGCGCACAAGTCTTGGAGCCCACTCTCAAGTCCCTCGTGAGGAAAGAAATGGCCAGCATCAAGCCATTGCCCAGTATCTACTACCCCGACTTCATTGCTGCAAACCAAGGTGACCGAGCGGACAATGTCATTCCTGGGTCGAAAGCCTGCAATGCGCATGTGGAGCATATTCGTGAAGACATTCGCCGCTTCAAGTCCGATAACGGCCTTGACAAAGTCATTGTCCTATGGACAGCAAACACCGAGCGCTACGCAGATGTAACGCCGGGCGTCAACGACACCGCGAGCAACCTCATGGAAGCTATCGCCTCTGGGCACGAGGAAGTGTCTCCCTCCACAGTCTTCGCTGTCGCTTGTATCCTCGAGAAAGCACCCTTCGTCAATGGTTCACCACAAAACACCTTCGTGCCAGGCTGCATCGAACTCGCTGAACAGCACAACGCTTTCATCGGCGGCGACGACTTCAAATCGGGACAGACCAAGATGAAGTCCGCGCTCGTCGACTTCCTCATCAACGCAGGCATCAAACTCACTTCCATTGCAAGCTACAACCACCTCGGCAACAACGACGGCAAGAACCTCTCGTCGCAGAAGCAGTTTCGCTCCAAGGAGATCAGTAAATCCAATGTCGT